>OZ038312.1:43902463-43923079 GCA_964035775.1 Osedax frankpressi
TAAGGGGTGTAATGAGTGGTATAGTGATGGGTGTAATGAGGGGTGTAGTGAGAGGAATATTGAGAGGAATAGTGAGAGGTGTATTGAGATGTGTAGTGAGAGATGCAGTGAGATGTGTAGTAAGAAGTGTAGTGAGAGATGTAGTGAGAAGTGTAGTGAGAGGTGTATTGAGAGGTGTAGTGAGAGGTGTAGTGAGATGTGTAGTGAGAGGTGTAGTGAGAAGTGTAGTGAGAGGTGTATTGAGAGGTGTAGTGAGAGGTGTAGTGAGATGTGTAGTGAGAGGTGTAGTGAAATGTGTAGTGAGAGGTTAGTGAGATGTTTGGTAAGGGGTGTAATGAGTGGTATAGTGATGGGTGTAATGAGGGGTGTAGTGAGAGGAATATTGAGAGGAATAGTGAGAGGTGTATTGAGATGTGTAGTGAGAGATGCAGTGAGATGTGTAGTAAGAAGTGTAGTGAGAGATGTAGTGAGAAGTGTAGTGAGAGGTGTATTGAGAGGTGTAGTGAGAGGTGTAGTGAGATGTGTAGTGAGAGGTGTAGTGAGAGGTGTAGTGAGATATGTAGTGAGATATGTAGTGAGATATGTAGTGAGATATGTAGTGAGATGTGTAGTGAGATATGTAGTGAGAGGTGTAGTGAGATATATAGCTTTTAACCCGTAAATTACTTCATATTGGGTATTATTCATATTCAGTTATTAAATAACATCAAAATTTAAGATTACTTTATATATAATATACACCTTTTTAACTGCATTTTGAATTCCCGATATATAATAATGTATATATATATATATATATATATATATATATATATATATATATATATATATATATATATATATATATACACACATATATATATATATATATATATATATATACACATATATATATATATATATATATATATATATATATATATATATAATATTATATAATGGTTCAATATACATACTAATTAAACTAATAACTATATTAAACACCACATTGTAATATCAGAAATAAATAGTTATAGTTTGAATTATAAATATGTATTAAATATAAACAATTATTATACATTAAATACCATAAATATTATATACATTATTGAATATTAAATAATTACCCTACACTTACATTAATATGGTGTTCTATATAATTATAGTTTTACTATCAAATCAGACTATTCACTTTGTTTAATTTATTCTATACATTAGATACATATTAATTATACATAAGGATATTGACCTTATACAGATCTTGAACCTATCTAATTGTTTAAGGACAATATCCACTGACATACTCTATACAATACTTGGCAATACAGTGGAGTATATAGTATACGCGCCACGCCATTATGTACTTGATAATTTAGTCTTCTTATGAGGGATTGCTCCAAGGGAATTGCAGCCAAAGCCTCCTGTATATCTTACGCAGTAGATAGGAGGCTTTGTGGTACCGCGCGATCTGCTTACGAGCGTCTTAGTCTGCACCTAATCCTTTTTATCGAATAATTGATATATTGTGTTAATCAAACCGTTTCACATAATAATGTATATGATCTTCACATTCGATTATATTAATCTAGTTGGATTCTAAAGCAAAGAAAATAATATATATTATAAAATATATTTATTTAAATGATATAATAAATATTTATATTATAAAATAAGATATTTTTATTAAAAAGTTTGTAAATATTAAACTATTTAATTAAAAAATATCATTCATTTTCTTTTATATTATGTGTAATATATATATATATATATATATATATATATATAAATGTTTACATATATATATATATATATATATATATATATATATATATATATATATATATATATATGTATATATAATAGTCCCTATTACCCCAGAACAATACCTAATGCTCATTAATATCTAACAAACCAACACACAGGTGATAGACCGGGTCTTCTTTGTTATCTATGCTATTGCAATAGCGTTATCTTTTGCATTCGTGTTCCCCAGATGAGAAAAGAGGAAGAGAATGAGGGAAGGAGGGAGGAAGGGAGGTAGGGAGGGAGGGAGGGAGGGTGATCGGGAGGAAGGAAGAGAGGGAGAGATGAAGGGTGGGAGGGAGAAGGGAGGGATGGAGGGAGGGAGGGAGGGAGAGATGAAGTGTGGGTGGGAAAGGGAGGAAGGAAGAGAGGGAGAGATGAAAGGTGGGAGGGAGGAAGAGAGGAAGGGAGGGAGAGAGAGATGAAGGGTGGGAGGGGGAAGGGGGAGGGAGGGAGGGAGGGAGAGAGATGAAGAGTGGGAGGGGGAAGGGAGGGAGGGTGGGAGGGGGAAGGGAGAGATAAAGGGTGGGAGGGGGAAGAGTGGGAGGAGGGAAGGGATGGAGAGTGGGAGGGGAAGGGAGGGAAGGAGGGAGGGAGGGAGGAAGAGATTAAGGGTGGAAGGGAGGGAGGGAGGGGGAGGGAGGGGGATGGAGGGAGGGGGAAGGGAGGGAGGTAGGAAGGGAGGGAGGGGGAAGGGAGGGAGGGGGTGGGAGGGGAAAGGATAGTGCGTTGTTACTTACAGCAATTCCTTCTGACACAACAGAAAATCGCACCTAACTATATGCATATACTCGACTGTACATAATATAGACCTGATAATGATCTCTATACCATCACAGAACAATCTCGAAACTTCTCCTTGGTAGGTTCAGAGGTTAATCTGAAATACATGCCTTGCTTTTGTTACTCTTAGCATATTTTATAGGTTTGCACTTATGGAACTTTTGCTAGATATCCAGCTTTATAGTTAGGTTTACTAAATAGCTTAGATTGTAAAGACTCCTTAACATAGAATGTATCGTCCCCAGGATTTATAAGAAAGAGATTAACTTTCTATGAATATTTTCAAACTCATTTTACAAATAGATCCATGTAATTAAACAACCCGTCTTTGCATAGGCATGATATACTATTTGCTTTGTTTCGTGTAAAACAACGCATCTTCTAACGTAGTCTCTGTCTACTAAAAGGGAATTGCTTTATCTTTATAAGCTAATATAACTAAATATATTATTATAAGAGTGCAATTGTTTGAATAATCATTAAATTCTGTTTATAAAAGTTATTAGTGTAATTTAACTACATGAAGTTGGTATATTTATAATATAAGAACACGTTTGTAAAATTGATCATAGAAATAATACCAATTTCAAATTAAAACAATATATTTGATATAATCTACTACTTAGAGATATTTCTGTGAATTTTGATCTCAACGTCCTGTATATAATCAATATATTGACATATGCCATGATTTACAAGAGTTAAATACTACCTTTTAATTCAAACCAGAAATTAGTTTATTCAATTATTATCTCTACTCATAATATGTTAATGTAAGATAATCGCTTTTTCTTGACCTCATGATGTACTTCTAAACGAATTAGTGGCATCTTTTAAGTTTTCGAAATACTCACTCGAAATGTATGTCGGCGAGTTGTTTCCCCTATAGAGTACTGTCGAGTAAACCAAGCGTTACCTGTCATTACCTTGCGTTGAAGTTGTATTGTTTATCAAACTACTATTCGAGAGCACATTCAAACTGTACACATTTTTATATTATTTTATTCTCGAAAGTTATCCACAAAACATAACTTATTTTTATATAAATGATTAGCATCTAATATGCTCTTTTCATACGTTCTATTTAATAAAATAAAAACGAATTCGTTCTTCAAATAACATTAGCGTAGAGATTTTTATTTGATATTTAATATTTTTAAAAATACAATTTAAAAATAAACCTCGATATAATATCTTGATAAATAACCTATAGTTATATCGTTTAAAAGGTATAAATAATGTTTCCAATGTTATTATTGGTCGGCGAAAGGATCTTCCACTGTTAACTCGACGGGTACGCGGGTGTACAGAGGATGCTTCTCTAGTCCGCTAGAGGGCATCTTAAAACTTAACGTTTTCAGCCCGTTGGTATCGTAGAGTTCGCGACCTTCTTTGACCATCTCATGACGACGCGGATTCACGAAACCGTACGGGTGATAGATCTCGCGGAACCCGCCTATCTCGGCGTTGGATCTAGTTGTGGGCAGCGCATTGTACTTTATCCTACAAAATATGCGAGGATGGAGTATTTCGGTATCGGAAAAGAGGGAGTGGCTAGAGGGCGAAGTATCGCGCTCTTAATTGGCCATAAACGGTGCCCGAATTGTAGTTGATGGGGCACCAGAGGGAAATAGACCATCGCGATTAATGAGTGGGATATATCATTACACGAAATTGAAATCGTTAAGGAAAACAATAAAGATATTATTTAGTTAAATTACATCTATAAGGTTAGGTTGGAGTTTCATTCTTCATTGTCAGTTGGTGTGGTATTCCGAGAATAGGTTGGCTTATGTTAGTTATATTCTGTGAAATCTGTTATTGTAACCACTATGGCAAAATGATAAAGGACATATAATTTATAATTTATAATTTATAAAAGTTTGGTTTAGATAAGATTAAGATGAAAAATTTGACTTAATAATTTGACATAATTATATCTCTGTTATAATATAATAATAACACATAAATGAAAACATCATTTAGAGTATAGTTTATTTTTTTATAATATAGTCAATAGTTCAATAGTTTATAATATAGTCAATAGTTCAATAGTTTAATAGTTTATAATATAGAAAAAACTCTGTATTAACATACAGAGTTTTTTCTAATAGAAAACCTATTATAGAAATCATCATCTTCACTGCCCCAACCAAAGAAGTTATTCGAATAGCCATTGATTTTTAGGAAGGTTTGCTGACCGATTGAGGTGACACCTCCAAAATAGTTAGGGTACGATTCTCTGGAGAGGATATTGAATTGAATTACGAGGTTAAGATGGAGAAAGAACTAATATCTACAAAAACAAAGTAAATACAGGACTATTAAATCATTTATAAAAAGGAGTTTATACATAAAAAAACTATAGTTTTACCCAAAGAGAAATAGATGAGTACTTAGATAAGTAAAGACTAACGTAACATCTGTTTTAATCAATAATTATATAAATTAATAAGACCAAAGTGCAAAAAAAGTTATATATTCTAAATTGAACACAACATTTTCTGTTTTGGGTTTAAATAATATTTTTAGAACTATTATTTTGTCATGTTATTTATTAATTTACAACTGTTCTACTTTCCGTCGACCGCCAGTCGATACGACGGCGGTCGCTGGAACTAAACGACGTCCGACCTACGGTAGGTAGTTTCGTGTTCATAAGCAATCTTGCCGATAAGGTGGTTTGGCGAGTTCTGATCGCAAATGTAAGAATTTGCCGTATTTTCTGGCATTTTGTCGACGTCGTGCATCACCAGACAATCGTAGTCGCCCAATGAAATCGACTGCATGACGCCCACGTTCAACAGGTAGCCGCGGTTGAAATGCTTCTGATCCGTCTGTCCATCGCGGAGCCGAGTTACATGCAGGCTACTCGATTCGATGGATCTCGCCTTACCCTTACCATCGTAACAATAGCATTGCTTTGTCTATCGTAAGTAGTGATAGCGACCTTTCCGTCAGATCAATTGATTATTAAAATAATAGGAACTAATAAAACATTCATGCGCTGGGTGAAGATACGTTTATTTTAGAACATTTACCTTAATTTCATTTTCTATGAATGCTAGAAGTAAATATGCGGATAATTATTATTAATCTCACAGATATTTCAAATTATTTGTAGTATGTTATGTTAAAAGTAAAAGGTTGAAATGAAAAGTGATCTATATATTTATAGATTTCAAACCTACTAGTAGGACTAGTAATGTGTGGTCTAAATTATTTGCTCGACTTTTATCAAGGAGATGTTTTAATCTTTGATCAGCAAAATATTCCTACATCTTTATTTAGTAACATCAATTTTTATTTTTGAATAAAAAGCTAAAATTTCAACTTAGTTTCCAAATCAATTTATGGTACACGGAATTGTGTCCATCTTTTTAATTGTAACGCATATTGAAAATAAAGATTATTGTTTATTTTAATATCGCAATCGCAGTAAAATCTTATATTTAAAAATAACTCAATTGAATAATTTAAATTCAATTTAATATCTATTATATAATTTTGGAATTCTCAATTTTATCATTACAACGGATAAGGGTCAATTTCTTTGTGATCAATTACTTTTTAATGACAATAATACGATATTAAGCAACCTGTTCAGATAGGATAATCACATACGAGTTTCTCTGGGCCTGGAGGAATGCGTGGATGTGATTCAGGAACACTAGAAGATCATCTGCTCTATCCCTGCAAGTATTCAATTGTTATTCAATTGTTATTCAATTGTTATTCAATTGTTATTCAATTGTTATTCAATTGTTATTCAATTGTTATTCAATTGTTATTCAATTGTTATTCAATTGTTATTCAATTGTTATTCAATTATCTCTAGGGAACGTTGCCTAGAGATAGGTAAAATGATTTACTCTAGAATTTTGGAAGTTATGGACTTCGAGTCAAATTGAATTGACAACAGACACAATCTAAACAATACATTCAAACGCTTTGTTAGGTGTTCCGGAGTATATGCTGCAGTAGATCCTGAATAATCTCTAAGCGGGACAAAGTACACCCGGGACAAAGTACAACTGGGCCAAAGTACAATATGCACGGGACAAAGTACAACTGGGCCAAAGTACAACCTATAAGGCACCACGACGGCTATACGATGTCGACTTCGACAAGTCTGTTCGCCTTCTCTGGTGACCTCTGGTGACCACATGCCACCCGACTGCACCGTCGATGAGTAGCGCTTTTCGATATCCGCCATCGGGTAGCGCTTCAGGTCTACTTGCATGTTACCTGCGGTTTATTGAACAGTTTACGAGATAAGGACTAGTGGGTAATATTAGCAAACGGAGCGATATAATGAATTATTTCATGAGTTTTACTATTATTTCAGTCATTATTTAATGATATGATATCAAATAATACATTGATTGTCCTCCGGAAATGCCTACGTGGACCGAAGTTCAATTAATTTTACATAAAATATTGGAAATTAATGAAATTCAATTTGTTACTTGATCATGAATTAGTCACCAGTTTCACAATTTCCTGCAAACAGCGACAGCTTAGTTGTCGAATATTGGTTGCTTAGTGACGGTGATTACTTTTAATGGTAACCATGGTAACAATGTACCTAGTTTCGCTGTTTCGTCGCAATACGGTAATTCTTTATAGCTATTCTCTGTTTGCAATTCATCGCAGGTGCCATCCTTTTCGCAGGTCTCTACATTTTGTGTGTGAAATCAGATCAATATACACACGGTCAATATATACTATAGAGCATATACGCTATATAGATATAAATACTGCGAAACAATGCGTATGCAGCGTAATTATCTTATTAACTATTGTAATTTAGTTGAAAATTAAATAATAACCTTCGGAATTGACAAATAAAAAAAAAGCTAGAAACAGGATATAAGCATTACCCTTCATTCTGTAAAGTAACTTAATTAGGCTTTTGAATTTGCAATTTATGTTATTAATTATTTACATTTCATTTCATATAAATAGAGTCAGACATATATACGCTAAGAATATATCAATGTTATTAACTCAGAGTTTACAAACTTATCATTAGACAAATGAAACTGTAATGAAATAAATTTGTGGTGGAGACAACTCACGTAGTGTATCGCATTTTCCTTATACAGACTGTAACGAGATACGGCAATCCACTCGATCAATTTGAAACTGCTACTCGGCTAAAGTTTACTATAACATTGCGGGATAGACTAGGCGTGAAAATACTCATTTTGTTATGCAATAGTTAATTTAATATATATTAGAAATGTATTTTTAAATAGATAAATCGTATATAATTAAAATTAGTATAAATAGTACAATATGAATATGTAACAGTGTATTTATATTATAGAATGAAATGGAAAAGATGAAAACTAAAGAAACGATTCTTCTTTATATGTAAGAAATTAAAAATAACATTAACAATTCAGATTATTATTGACATTCGGCGTATATTGAATCATAAACAGGTAGAAACTACTATTAAATTATAAATTATGAATCCCAGACAACAACATATTATCGAAAACAACATTTATGAAGTACATCGAAAGTATGGGTCGTTTTTCTTATAGGAATTTTAATTTAATGCACACTGAAAACAAAATTGAAAAATAATTTAATATAATTTAGCTTTAATATACCAAATACAAGCGATATATAATTACATTCAATGTTGTGGATAAAAACCAAACTATAGGTTTTTAAATCAGCATTTTTCCATGTAGAAAATGGGATAGACTATGATTATTTTAAATAATGATTATAATTTGTATATATTCAAAGATGAATATGCCATAATTCTAGCGTTTTTAGTATTTTATGTAATTCCGATTGGAAAAAGTAGGCATTATTTCATTGTGGCAATGGAATTACAAACTATTTATATTTTATATTACAAAATACAAAATTTCTAGGCAAAAATCAATTTGTTTAAAAATTGTATTTGTCACATATTTTTAATTGTAGTAAAATATTTTTTTTTAAATAATAGTAATTTCTTGTGTTACCAATATTTTTGGATTACAATAATTTGAAAAAATTAGTATCATATAGATGGAAAATTAATCTAAGCTATAATTAATTATAGTGTCCAAGATCAGGAAGATACCTGGTTGCCTATATTTTCTATATCATATATCATTCTATAACATACGGGTAATTAATACCCGCAATATGATAAAAGAATTTTATTTAATTATTATATTTAATAAATAATTTTACCATATTTAATATATACAAATTATAAAATAAAAATAATAATATTAACTTAAATTCTAATACCATATTTAATATAATAGTGTGTTTATATGAAAAGAATGCAATTAAATAATTGAATATCACATACCCAAGTGGGTTAACCAAATAATTTCACGCTGGCTATCTTAGATAGTAGATTAATTAAATTCTAATATATATACATATTTATTTTTTACCTAAAATATAAAACAAACTATACTTAACTAAATAGTAATTTATTAGTACTGTTTATTTAAAAAGTTAATCATTGTGTAGATAGTTACTGAATTTCAATAGTACTAATGAATAAGTTATCAAAAGTATATGACACTAAGCTATAGATGAATTACTTATTGGATAGTAATATATATATATATATATATATATATATATATATATTATGAATACATGATACTATTTATTATTGTATGAGTAATGCGTTACAATTCTATTATATTTATTCGTATATTCAATTACATCATAAAATAATGTGATTACAATTATGAGTAGTATTCATTAGGGTTGTAAATAAAACCGAACTGATACATTACGAACTGAAACTTTGTAATTCAATATATTACGATCCCGAACCCGAATTGATACTTTTATATTTTGATACCGAACCGAACTGATACTTTGATATATTAAAATGACGAACTCGAACCCGAACTGATACTTTTGCACATTTATATAAATTAAATAATATTTTTTAATTATTTCAATTTCATTAATTATTGGATATTAACTTCATTAAAAACTTCATGGAATTCATATTTATTCGCAATTGAAATTAATTTTAAAACATTTTCTTATTGGCTGACTATAAAAATTGAACTTAAAGGTCAAAACTTAAAAATACATTCTAGGATTATTTTATTAATCATAGATTAATATAAAATAAATACTTATGTTGATTTGAGAATAATATTATGAACTCAATTAGAAATCATTGATTGGTTAATTAGTCTTTTATTAATTATGACACTTGCCCTTTGTTCAAAACCAAATAAAAAAGGACGTTGAATTAATTATTAGTAGATTTTTATAAGAAGTATATAAGTATCTAGGTATTGATTACTATATATAGTGTGTGCGTTTAAATCACTGAATTAAATTAGGTGAATTGTATCAAGAATATTTAAAATATTCTATTTTGTAATATATTATTTTAAAAATAATATTCATAAATATATAATATATTTTATAATCTTATACAATCATTAAATAATTATTGCAAGGCATAATATATACTACTGATTAATGTATAATATATATATATATATATATATATATATATATATATAATATTAGTAATAGTATTGGTACTTATTACTATATTTAATAATATATATAATAAACTTTGAATTAATTTATTTTAATTAGTGCGAATATACATTATCAAACTATATTAAATATGCAGAACATTGAATATATCTTTAAATAAGAGGTAAAGAGGAGTGATGTATGGAAGTTATTTTATATTGTATATCAGAAAGGTTATATATTAAAATAGCTAGGGAAAATTATTAGCAAAGTATGTAGATTATAGTATACATTTTCGAACATACACCTCTTACAGTCTTAACATTTATAAATTTATAAACACACATATAGTGTATACTTATTAATGTAGTAAAGTAACTATATAAAATTATTATATTTTATATTATAAAAATGTACTTTCTTTTATAATTTTCTAGATATAGATTTAATATTCTCTGGTGTTCTATATAAAACTATATTAAATTAGAATGAAAATAAAGGAGGACAATAACAATGAACTAAGTGAAATGGACATATTTCTAAGGATGCAGCATAAACGTCCAAAGCGAATAACTGTTTATATTCATATACATTTTGAAAATTATCAAATAATATTAGAAATAATATGTAAATTATCAATTTGGGTTCGTTAAAATATTACAATTAAATTTATTCTCAAAATTACCATTGACAGATTACAGAAAAAGTAATAAAACATGCCGTCGATATCCTTTGAGTAGTATCCTCACATGTGATGGGAAAAAACTAATAAGCCAATATTACTTAATCTGGATTATCACCATTTAATGATCTAGGATACATCAGTCGCAAATGAACGAATATTTTCTTCAACTAGAATTATTTTATCATCGCCTAGAAACAGATTGACCTACGAAAACTTACAAATGTTTACATTTTTGTAAATTAATAATAAATTATTACTTATTTGTATTATTAATAATGTAAGCATATCTATGTCATACCCATCTCTTTCTAGATGATGAAAAAATATTCGCTCACTTATAATTAAAAATACTATTTTTATAAATATACAAATTTTTATTTTTATCATCATTTTATATTATATTTAATTCAGTTTCTTTGTGATTTATTGAGTTACTTTCTAATTTATTAATTGTTATATTATAATATTTTCAAAATATATCGAATATACTAAATTAATTCGTAATAATATTTAAATATATAATTAAAGTTTTTGATACTGTTTCGATACTTTGATTTTAGGTTTTGATACTGTTTCGAAACTTTGATTTTTGGTTTTGATACAGTTTCGAAACTTTGATTTTAGCTTTTGATACTGTTTCGATACTTCGACTTTGGGTATTATTTACAACCATATTATTCATACATTTAGCAAATTAGCTATATTATTATTATCAAATTTGAACACCACTTTTAAATTAATTTTTAAACTTAATTGAGTATTCTAATTTATTAAATAACCGTAGAATATTCTAATTTTTATATAATAGAAAAATGACAATGTATATGTATATAATAAAGTTTACAAGAATTGAGTATATCGTCGTGTGCAATGAGGCATGCTATGCAATTTGAACATCTCACTGAGAGGTTATTTTAACTTTCAAAAAAACTACAATATAAATTATAAATAATCTTGAAAGTTAATTAAATTGCTTTATGACAATGTAATAACATACATATAATTAATTTATAATTTTTAAAGGTTAAAATAAGATAAAGGTACTTAAAATATTTTCCTATATACTTAATAAAATAATTTCAATATTCATGCTGTCAATTATTTGAATATAGACACGCCCAATGGAAGTCCCCAGCAACACAAATATTATTATATACTTTTAATAATATAAATAATTAATTTACGAAAATAGTTCTTTATATACTATACTACTGAATATATCTTATTTTTTTAATTAGAGAGCCATATAAGTATATCCTTTACTGTTCTCGGTACTTACTAATATGATAAACTATATATTTTTTTATTTAAAATGTATTACATACGAGTAGAATATTGAATAGTAAATTTCCAAAGTAATGTGATATGTCATAAACTATTGAAAGTAAAAGTAGTTAATTGATTAGATTACTGACTCGATGATATTAAATATCAAGTATTATATTAAATATCATACATTTTATATATATTTAACTATAATTCACAATCTATATAAAATGATAAATAATTTTATAAAGTTAATTTATTAAATATATTTTTTTATGTTGTAGATATGTAGTATCACATGTTGTTTCAATATTTTTGATGCTGCCTGTTGAATAGCGATAATCAAATTGAAATTAAAAAATGGATTTTAATTAAAATAATATTATTATTTCTATTAGAGAATATTAATTTTATAATTGGGTAAACTTAGATATTATTTTTATATTGTAATATATATATATATATATATATATATATATATAATTCTGATAACCTTACAAACACAACCTACACAATTGAGTGAATCTTATTGTATATATTATGTTTCATACTTTATTATAAATTATTTGTTCAGAATATTGTGTAGATAAATTATAGTTATATAAAAAAGTGTATAATACTTAATACTTCCCCATGTAATAATTTATGTAAATAAACTACAAAATAATGAATGCATATACATAATTGTAAATATATTTATAACAAGTTATAACTTACTGAAATTACACAGCTTTTTTAAGCATTGTTCTTTGAAAGAAAAACTGTCAATAACATATATATAATTCACCTTAACATCAGTACATCAATGAGATACAATCAATTTAATAAAAATGTTAATGTAAAAAATATATATTAAAAATATATATATAAAAAAAATTATATATCTAACATTATTCTGGGTCGACATATATTTAATACATGTAAATACATACACTCAATACATGTATCTCGTAGTTATAGACAATGGTTGTTTTCTTTATTTAAAGACATTTATAATAAATTTAACATGCATATAATTAATTACATTTTCTAATTTATTTACATCTAGTTAGTTATATTTATAAAATTCATATTAAAAATTATATAAATATTTAATTAATACCTTGTGCTGAATTGTAATGTAATTATATTTTGATAGTGAAATATTAATAATTTTTTCGTGAGAATGTTCTCTTGTTTTTAAGTAATTAATCAATTTATGGTATTGTATTTCATCATTTCTTATTGATATATTTTTATGAACAGTTATAATAAATATAATTAGAAACATATTTATTTTTATTATTTAAAGTATGCATAAGTTAAAAGATTGTATATTCTATTTAATATATTTAATTTAAGATACACTTTGCAAATTAGGACCCCCATTATACATTAAATGTCTAATGCTTTGCACCTACAATATTTATTTTTATTATATATATTTAAAAAATGTCATAACATATATTTCATTATTTCTTATTATTTTGTTTTTTTTTAACTTTCAAGAAATACTATTTTTTAAGAATGGTGTTAGTTGAATTGTATGATATTAAAATCAAAATCAGATATTGGGAATATAGGCGTATTATCTAAATGGGATATATTTATACTTTTTTTTATATTTGTATCTAATTATACAAAAACAAAATTCATTTGATTAAATAATGTATATTTGTATTTAATATTATATAATATATATATATATATATTAATCAAAATATTCAATGCAAATGTTATAAAGCATATTTATATTATATTTATAATTTAGTAATATTTAATAAATACTAACATTCATAAATATTTGGTGTCTTTTTAGTGTCAAAATTATCTGTATCAATAATTGTAACATTAATTTCACATAATATGAATAACACATATTAATTAGGATAGATAATTATTAAATTATGGCTAAATACTTATAATTAAGTAGTTATAAATAATATTTACATGATTCTATGTAATGTTATAATCCAAATCTTCTAAAATACATGCATTAAAATCTGTTTCTAATATCAACAAAATTAATTTTAAAATCATTATTAACAATCTATATTAGTGAATATATACACACACACACACACACACACACACACACACACACACACACACACACACACACACACACACACACACACACACACACACACACACACACACACACATACACACATACACACACACACACACACACACACACACACACACACACATATATATATATATATATATATATATATATATATATATATATATATATATATATATATATATATCGAGTATATCGAGTAGTTTATTATACAATATAGAAATTATAACAAATAGAATAAAAACAAAATAGGAACCCTAAATAATAATTACTTTTATTTTTGACGAAGAAATTATCATTAGATCTTAATAATTTATTATTCAGTATTCTTCTAATATTAGATTTTTGAATTAGTGAAGTGTTACTTGAAAATTTATCATTTAATACAAAATAATGAAATTCATTAACTAACTCGAAACTCATGATAATTAATTCAACATATAAAAATATACAATAAAATTAAAAATAATTAAAATTATGTGAAAAATCTACATATGTAATATTTAAAATTTAAAATTAGTCATTTTTACAAATACGCCTATTTAATAAAATGAAATCATAACATTTAATATTAATTAAAAAATGATAAATGATAAATTATGATTACAATTAATTTAATAACATTATTAGTAATCATTGTAGTATTATAATTAATTTTTATATACTTTTTTAAAGTGTATTTACAATGAAAATAGATAATATCACATGAAGTGTGCCACATTTCACACGACAATATAATCTTTAATTGATATAAAGTATATAATCTTTTGTTAGGCATTCGCTAGACAGGCTATGAACTATGCTACATTGTTTAAAAATAATTTTATGAATTAAATTTATAATTTGCATGTCTTTTTTGTGTGTTCATACATAGTTTATTTAAATTTTATGGGTATTAAATTTATCTCGATATTGCTTTTATTTGCTAATACAGATAATTTCATACATGTTATTAAATGTTATAAATATTCAATAGATCTCAATGTAGTTTTTATTTATTACACGCAAATATTTCCAAATATATATCATAAAGATAGTATAACAAATTTTAATATTGTAAACAAATAAGCACAAATAAGCACAAATAAGCAATATTACCCCATATTATTTTATATTTAAAATTGATTTTTAATATAAAAATAATACGAGGAAAATGCATACTATCTTATATAATATATAGAGTAATAAATCATTACTAATGACCAATTCCAACAAAGTTCAAGGAGATTGCCATGATTTTAGCAGATCTGTCGGCTGATATCAATCCGATCCGTGTAACATATTTTTTTAATATAAACATTCGCATATATCGGTATAGTGCAAATAATAATATTATTATATATTATTTAAATAATAATAATTAATGATAAATAGAAGTATTGTTATATTTATTTATTAAATACATACTAGTTAAAAAGTAAACATGTTATTTATAATAAAGTTTATGTACCTATATTTAAAAATCAACCAATTATGAATAATCAAGAATCAAAATTAACTTAATTCGGTAATATTGGCTAATAGGATCAGAATATAACATTAACATATTTTATTTATTATTTACACTTCAGGTTAAAATAAATGATTAGTTTTTATATATAAATCTTTTACCGTGTACTTATTGTATGTCGATATATAGGAATGTAAATTAAAATATATTTTACGAATATTTATAAATTATTTAAACTTCGCGTTAATATAAAGTGTCAAATTTTAATATACAATTCAAATAATTTAATAATTATATATTATAATATTGAATATACATACATTTTATATGTAATAATTATATTATCATATACGATTTACGAATTATTCTATATATAGAGTATAATAAATATACATTTCCCCTTATTTTTGTTTTAAAATAAGTTTCGGAAAACTATAGTTTTACTATAGCATATATGCTCAATAAACTTCTAGCTATTGCTAAATATTATAGCTAATAAACTTATAGCTAATAAACTTATAGCTATAGCCACATATTTTTATATTTACATCGGTAATTAGTAGACGTTCTATTTATATAGATTCAATATGAATGTATGTAATATCAATATCAATGTATGTACAACAAAGACATGACAATTATAAAATAATTCATAAAATTATTTGTAAACAATGTAGCATAGTTCACAGCCTATTTAGCCAATGCCTTTTTGTTATACTAGCAACTAATAATACTAATAATGTACAAGGATAATGCAATACCATTTATAAAGAGATTTAGAAAAAGAATATATTTATTAATGTTGTATGCATTAATATACACCGAGTTGATTACTCAATAACATTACTCAATATAATAATTATCAAATATAAAATTATATCAAACATCTTATAACAATATTAAATTAAAATTTCAATTATTATAATTATTATAAATTTCAATTAATAATATATAAACGACATTATTTTGTTATAGAATTAGTAGGAAACAAGTCTTAAATATTATTTATAATACACTATCTAAAAAAATATTAATTAATTTACTAATTATTACTAGTACCACTTTCTTTTACCATATATTACGAATAACATATTATTTAAATTACATTTTTATTAATATTATATTAAATTTAGAAATCTAGTGTTATGTAGAATTATATATAATTGTTATGTATTTGAAAACTTTAACATAGGTGTAATTATAACATAGATTTGAATAGATGTAATTAACTAAAGGATATACCACATTCAAGCTATATACATTTTAATCATAATATATAAGCAAAATATTATTGCAAATTATTTTTAATTGTTTTACTAATTATTTTATGCGAAATATGTATTTCTTTTTTGAAAAGGAAACTTATACAAATTCTCTCCAATGGAAATAGAAACATGTAGGATTATATATCACACCATAAGAAACACATTTGTTTAAAGGTGTACCTTTAGGAATTAATACATAACATTAATATCAAGGTATCAAGTTTATAAAATAAGAAAAGTAGTTTTCTAGAAGTAATAGATAATTTCTTCCACCATATTTATCATTGTGATTATTTCAAGATATTGTGTTTATCGCAAATATAATATATTAAATATATCACAACATGAAAATAGGTAATACATAATTTTCGTCGGAATACATCTAGTTTATTCAATGGAATTCTGATTAATATGTCTGTTCTAATACAATTCTTGTTTATGGATTATGGAAAGTTCACATCAGTTAATATAGCTCCGTTATAAATATTCATTTTTTATCAATAAAAGAAATGTGCTCGTTATCATCACTAGATACTGGTATATATTATAATTCGCATACATCATGGAATGATCACCATTCTAGAAGATACTAACTTGGCAATGAGTTAAACACCTATTATCATTTAGATATATTGGTATGGAGTATGAACATCTATTATAAGCACCATATAGTGTTTGGAATATATATATATATATATATATATATATATATATTAATATAGTAAACTATTTATAATTTATAAAAGAAAAAAGTGAATGTGATTGATTAATGATTTTATTGAACTCGACAATTGAATTCGAGTAGACAGTTTTACTTGCCTTGTATATTGTCTTTATATCTATATTATCATTCCTTGTATATTATCATTATCCTATCTTATCTTTCCTTTTATTTAATCTTTATCTCTGTCTTATTTTTCCTTGTATATTATTTTTTATCTATATTTTATCTTTCCTTGTGTATTGCCTGTATCTCTATATTATCTTTCCTTTCCTTTCCTATTATTTTATCTTTATCTTTATCTTATCTTGCTATATATTTTATTTATCTCTATCTTATCTTTTCTTGTATATTGTTTTTCAGGCGAGTGATAGTCCAAAGTATGTACATCTTTAATCATACTTAACATCAATAACAATCGTTTGCTTCCACTGTGCGGATATTTTGTAATATTTGCATCTTTATGATGGCGTGGGGTGATGCATTTACATACCTCGAATGCATATCAACTTTACTGTGGCGTGAATCTAATAGTATTGTATACCTTGGTCGAGTAGTTACAGCATTATGGCAGTCCTTAGATATATTTATAAATCTCTAAAACATTGATACAATTCATGGCGGATTCATCGATTTTGAAAATCCAGCGGATAACCGTATCCACGATAGAGGGCGTTTGATCTATTTTCAGAAGTTTATGGAGTAGCAGTCACCCCTGATGGCGTGCGTCTGATCGCGACCGCCGTGAATAACGCACGCCCCGGTAGAGGTGTTTACCGCGGTGGCATGCCCGTATCTTCTGGCGGAAGTATCCGCGAGCCGTCGCCACTCCACCACGCCCCCTTTCGTCACCTGTCAATGAAAGTAACAGTTTAATGACACGACTAAATCGATATCGTCATCAATAATAATCAATTTGCATAATGACAAACGAGCCACCCACATGCCAACATATACTTTTATATTGTGAATAATGGTAATTTTATATTACTTTTATATGAATTCTAGAATTTATTACTAGTTTACTAGGGACCAAATGATATACGGTGCCCATGGACATAAAACATATATGAATTAATATTACTAATGTATATTAATTCTTAAATAAAATAAATCGAATAAAAATATCATTTTAATTTCAAAAATGTATTCAAATTAACATAATGAGATAAGTTACATTATAAATGTGTACAGTTAAAGTGAAATATTATTTAATCACATTGATTAACATAAAATAACATGAAAAATAAATTTATCAGATTTGTGTGCTGGGTAGACAATTTTAACTATAGTTTATTATAATTGAAAAGTTATATTCATAAAATATGTGTTCATAAAAATAAGAAAATTTGTACAATGCAACAATTGAAATTACATTCTTTGCTTGCTGTCATTTTACTGACATCATTAAATATGTTATAGTAAAAAAAATGATATGCCATTTTATCCAAAAAGTCCCTACAAAAAGATTATGTATTAACATAACAGATATTATGCAATGCAAACCGTATGGTTATTAGATATATATTAATCACTTATTTTGCATTGCATAATCTATTGTATATTATTTATGTATAAACATAAAAGGAATTTATAAAACTATGACATCAATGCCAGGATTACATCACTGACGTGATTACATGGCTAGGTATGCGATATGTAATTACACGTGAAATTTAACTGTAGATAGATATATACACGATGATGGGCATGAGTGATAATGATAATAATCTGGATCTAGGTCCCCAGGATACTATCCAGGATACTATCCAGGTCATTTTAGGTTTTTTCTCATATAATAAAAGTAAATACCCGGGTAAATAAGGGTAAAAATACGTTTTATTTGCATTATAAATTATGTTTATTTTTTATTTAAAATTATTATATAGGATTGTATAATAGTTACGTAATCTGATTTCTTAGGTCGTCGTTATGTTTCATGTAAAACCTTCAGAGGAGAGGTGTATCGGTACTACGTGTTCGTATAGCCTAGTATGCAATAACAATGCATGATTACCACTCTAGGTGATTACTAACCACGCCCAGATATTGGTCACCCAGAACCTCCCCTTCGGTGCCTTGTTTCCGAAAACAAACCCCGCCGTGCAGCAAAACGCAGCGGCCTCGATTTAACGTCACGTGGTGTTGTCGCGGTGCTGGTACGGCGGGTAAAGTAGGGCTCGGAGCAGAGTTGGACCTCGATGTCAAGGTCGACAGCTTAACTACGCACGACTTCCGGTCGGTCACGGACTCTTTGGCGTCGTCCCCGAAAGTAACAGAAGTTTGACGTCCGGATAATTCGTCGTATTTCAAAAACTGTGGGTAGACGTTTACTTTGAGGTACATTCATAATGTACTCGTGTAACATGTGGTAGTTAATAGTACCTTATAAAATATATACTAATATATAAAATAATAAGATATACATTGAAATAGTAGTATTGGATCTCTTCTGTGTAAACAATTGAATCTTGAAAATATGCATATTCGAATAGAATATACATTCCGTTTATATAATACATTATTAAATATACAAATACACTGTATATCTCTAGATATATAATATATTTCAAGTCGTGTCCATTAGCTATGATATATAATTAGATATATATATATATATATATATATATATATATATATATATGTATATATATATATATATATATATATAAATATAGATATATATATATATATATATATATATATATATATATATATATAAATATAGATATATATATATATATATATATATATATATATATATATATATATATATATGTAAATATATAAATATATATATATATAAATATAGTAGGTAACTTAGAAGGATGTAATTAAGACATTACTTAAGACATATACTAAATTAAGTATTGACCACTTCAACATAGTTATTGAACCTTTATACAAAACAAAGAACAATATTGAAATCAAGATAGTTGAAATTAATGCGGAAATAACAAAATATATAAAAATCTAAACATTAAAAACAGCTGAACAATTTGGACAAATGACTTCCAGTTCCTTCAATTGTTGCCTTTACGATGTCATTCTTTATTGATTTCAATATTTCCTCAGGGATATGACACTCTTCCTTTATGACATCATTATCGGGAT
>OZ038312.1:43923279-43963279 GCA_964035775.1 Osedax frankpressi
ATTCCTGTCAATACTATTCCTCTCAACTATATTCATGTCAACTATATTCCTGTCAACTATATTCCTGTCAACTATATTACTGTCAACTATATTCCTGTCAACTATATTCCTGTCAACTATATTCCTGTCAACTATATTCCTGTCAACTATATTCCTGTCAACTATATTCCTGTCAACTATATTCCTGTCAACTATATTCCTGTCAACTATATTCCTGTCAACTATATTCCTGTCAACTATATTCCTGTCAACTATATTCCTGTCAACTATATTCCTGTCAACTATATTCCTGTCAACTATATTACTGTCAACTATATTCCTGTCAACTATATTCCTGTCAATTATATTCCTGTCAACTATATTCCTGTCAACTATATTCCTGTCAACTATATTCCTGTCAACTATATTCCTGTCAACTATATTCCTGTCAACTATATTCCTGTCAACTATATTCCTGTCAACTATATTCCTGTCAACTATATTCCTGTCAACTATATTCCTGTCAACTATATTCCTGTCAACTATATTACTGTCAACTATATTCCTGTCAATACTATTCCTGTCAACTATATTCCTGTCAACTATATTCCTGTCAACTATATTCCTGTCAACTATATTCCTGTCAACTATATTCCTGTCAACTATATTACTGTCAACTATATTCCTGTCAACTATATTCCTGTCAACTATATTCCTGTCAACTATATTCCTGTCAACTATATTCCTGTCAACTATATTCCTGTCAACTATATTCCTGTCAACTATATTCCTGTCAACTATATTCCTGTCAACTATATTCCTGTCAACTATATTCCTGTCAATACTATTCCTGTCAACTATATTCCTGTCAACTATATTCCTGTCAACTATATTCCTGTCAACTATATTCCTGTCAACTATATTACTGTCAACTATATTACTGTCAACTATATTCCTGTCAATTATATTCCTGTCAACTATATTCCTGTCAACTATATTCCTGTCAACTATATTCCTGTCAACTATATTCCTGTCAACTATATTCCTGTCAACTATATTCCTGTCAACTATATTCCTGTCAACTATATTCCTGTCAACTATATTCCTGTCAACTATATTCCTGTCAACTATATTCCTGTCAACTATATTCCTGTCAACTATATTCCTGTCAACTATATTCCTGTCAACTATATTCCTGTCAACTATATTCCTGTCAACTATATTCCTGTCAACTATATTCCTGTCAACTATATTACTGTCAACTATATTCCTGTCAACTATATTCCTGACAACTATATTCCTGTCAACTATATTCCTGTCAACTATATTCCTGTCAACTATATTCCTGTCAACTATATTCCTGTCAACTATATTCCTGTCAACTATATTCCTGTCAACTATATTCCTGTCAACTATATTCCTGTCAACTATATTCCTGTCAACTATATTCCTGTCAACTATATTCCTGTCAACTATATTACTGTCAACTATATTCCTGTCAACTATATTCCTGTCAACTATATTCCTGTCAACTATATTCCTGTCAACTATATTCCTGTCAACTATATTCCTGTCAACTATATTCCTGTCAACTATATTCCTGTCAACTATATTACTGTCAACTATATTCCTGTCAACTATATTCCTGTCAACTATATTCCTGTCAACTATATTCCTGTCAACTATATTCCTGTCAACTATATTCCTGTCAACTATATTCCTGTCAACTATATTCCTGTCAACTATATTCCTGTCAACTATATTCCTGTCAACTATATTCCTGTCAACTATATTCCTGTCAACTATATTCCTGTCAACTATATTCCTGTCAACTATATTCCTGTCAACTATATTCCTGTCAACTATATTCCTGTCAACTATATTCCTGTCAACTATATTCCTGTCAACTATATTCCTGTCAACTATATTCCTGTCAACTATATTCCTGTCAACTATATTCCTGTCAACTATATTCCTGTCAACTATATTCCTGTCAACTATATTCCTGTCAACTATATTCCTGTCAACTATATTCCTGTCAACTATATTCCTGTCAACTATATTACTGTCAACTATATTCCTGTCAACTATATTCCTGACAACTATATTCCTGTCAACTATATTCCTGTCAACTATATTCCTGTCAACTATATTCCTGTCAACTATATTCCTGTCAACTATATTCCTGTCAACTATATTCCTGTCAACTATATTCCTGTCAACTATATTCCTGTCAACTATATTCCTGTCAACTATATTCCTGTCAACTATATTACTGTCAACTATATTCCTGTCAACTATATTCCTGTCAACTATATTCCTGTCAACTATATTCCTGTCAACTATATTCCTGTCAACTATATTCCTGTCAACTATATTCCTGTCAACTATATTCCTGTCAACTATATTCCTGTCAACTATATTCCTGTCAACTATATTCCTGTCAACTATATTCCTGTCAACTATATTCCTGTCAACTATATTCCTGTCAACTATATTCCTGTCAACTATATTCCTGTCAACTATATTCCTGTCAACTATATTCCTGTCAACTATATTCCTGTCAACTATATTCCTGTCAACTATATTCCTGTCAACTATATTCCTGTCAACTATATTCCTGTCAACTATATTCCTGTCAACTATATTCCTGTCAACTATATTCCTGTCAACTATATTCCTGTCAACTATATTCCTGTCAACTATATTCCTGTCAACTATATTCCTGTCAACTATATTCCTGTCAACTATATTCCTGTCAACTATATTCCTGTCAACTATATTCCTGTCAACTATATTCCTGTCAACTATATTCCTGTCAACTATATTCCTGTCAACTATATTCCTGTCAATACTATTACTGTCAACTATATTCCTGTCAACTATATTCCTGTCAACTATATTCCTGTCAACTATATTCCTGTCAACTATATTCCTGTCAACTATATTCCTGTCAACTATATTCCTGTCAACTATATTCCTGTCAACTATATTCCTGTCAACTATATTCCTGTCAACTATATTCCTGTCAACTATATTCCTGTCAACTATATTCCTGTCAACTATATTCCTGTCAACTATATTCCTGTCAACTATATTCCTGTCAACTATATTCCTGTCAACTATATTCCTGTCAACTATATTCCTGTCAACTATATTACTGTCAACTATATTCCTGTCAACTATATTCCTGTCAACTATATTCCTGTCAACTATATTCCTGTCAATACTATTCCTGTCAACTATATTCCTGTCAACTATATTCCTGTCAACTATATTCCTGTCAACTATATTCCTGTCAACTATATTCCTGTCAATACTATTCCTGTCAACTATATTCCTGTCAACTATATTCCTGTCAACTATATTCCTGTCAACTATATTACTGTCAACTATATTCCTGTCAACTATATTCCTGTCAACTATATTCCTGTCAACTATATTCCTGTCAACTATATTCCTGTCAACTATATTCCTGTCAACTATATTCCTGTCAACTATATTCCTGTCAACTATATTCCTGTCAACTATATTCCTGTCAACTATATTCCTGTCAACTATATTCCTGTCAACTATATTCCTGTCAACTATATTCCTGTCAACTATATTACTGTCAACTATATTCCTGTCAACTATATTCCTGTCAATTATATTCCTGTCAACTATATTCCTGTCAACTATATTCCTGTCAACTATATTCCTGTCAACTATATTCCTGTCAACTATATTCCTGTCAACTATATTCCTGTCAACTATATTCCTGTCAACTATATTCCTGTCAACTATATTCCTGTCAACTATATTCCTGTCAACTATATTCCTGTCAACTATATTCCTGTCAACTATATTACTGTCAACTATATTCCTGTCAATACTATTCCTGTCAACTATATTCCTGTCAACTATATTCCTGTCAACTATATTCCTGTCAACTATATTCCTGTCAACTATATTCCTGTCAACTATATTCCTGTCAACTATATTCCTGTCAACTATATTACTGTCAACTATATTCCTGTCAACTATATTCCTGTCAACTATATTCCTGTCAACTATATTCCTGTCAACTATATTCCTGTCAACTATATTCCTGTCAACTATATTCCTGTCAACTATATTCCTGTCAACTATATTCCTGTCAACTATATTCCTGTCAACTATATTCCTGTCAACTATATTCCTGTCAACTATATTCCTGTCAACTATATTCCTGTCAACTATATTCCTGTCAACTATATTCCTGTCAACTATATTCCTGTCAACTATATTCCTGTCAACTATATTCCTGTCAACTATATTCCTGTCAACTATATTCCTGTCAACTATATTCCTGTCAACTATATTCCTGTCAACTATATTCCTGTCAACTATATTCCTGTCAACTATATTCCTGTCAACTATATTCCTATCAACTATATTCCTGTCAACTATATTCCTGTCAACTATATTCCTGTCAACTATATTCCTGTCAACTATATTCCTGTCAACTATATTCCTGTCAACTATATTCCTGTCAACTATATTCCTGTCAACTATATTCCTGTCAACTATATTCCTGTCAACTATATTCCTGTCAACTATATTCCTGTCAACTATATTCCTGTCAACTATATTCCTGTCAACTATATTCCTGTCAACTATATTCCTGTCAACTATATTCCTGTCAACTATATTCCTGTCAACTATATTCCTGTCAACTATATTCCTGTCAACTATATTCCTGTCAACTATATTCCTGTCAACTATATTCCTGTCAACTATATTCCTGTCAATACTATTCCTGTCAACTATATTCCTGTCAACTATATTCCTGTCAACTATATTCCTGTCAACTATATTCCTGTCAACTATATTACTGTCAACTATATTACTGTCAACTATATTCCTGTCAATTATATTCCTGTCAACTATATTCCTGTCAACTATATTCCTGTCAACTATATTCCTGTCAACTATATTCCTGTCAACTATATTCCTGTCAACTATATTCCTGTCAACTATATTCCTGTCAACTATATTCCTGTCAACTATATTCCTGTCAACTATATTCCTGTCAACTATATTACTGTAAACTATATTCCTGTCAACTATATTCCTGTCAACTATATTCCTGTCAACTATATTCCTGTCAATACTATTCCTGTCAACTATATTCCTGTCAACTATATTCCTGTCAACTATATTCCTGTCAACTATATTACTGTCAACTATATTACTGTCAACTATATTCCTGTCAATTATATTCCTGTCAACTATATTACTGTCAACTATATTCCTGTCAACTATATTCCTGTCAACTATATTCCTGTCAACTATATTCCTGTCAACTATATTCCTGTCAACTATATTACTGTCAACTATATTCCTGTCAACTATATTCCTGTTAATTATATTCCTGTCAACTATATTACTGTCAACTATATTCCTGTCAACTATATTCCTGTCAACTATATTCCTGTCAACTATATTCCTGTCAATACTATTCCTGTCAACTATATTCCTGTCAACTATATTCCTGTCAACTATATTCCTGTCAACTATATTACTGTCAACTATATTCCTGTCAACTATATTCCTGTCAACTATATTCCTGTCAACTATATTCCTGTCAACTATATTCCTGTCAATACTATTCCTGTCAACTATATTCCTGTCAACTATATTACTGTCAACTATATTCCTGTCAACTATATTCCTGTCAACTATATTCCTGTCAACTATATTCCTATCAACTATATTCCTGTCAACTATATTCCTGTCAACTATATTCCTGTCAACTATATTCCTGTCAACTATATTCCTGTCAACTATATTCCTGTCAACTATATTCCTGTCAACTATATTCCTGTCAACTATATTCCTGTCAACTATATTCCTGTCAACTATATTCCTGTCAACTATATTCCTGTCAACTATATTCCTGTCAACTATATTCCTGTCAACTATATTCCTGTCAACTATATTCCTGTCAACTATATTCCTGTCAACTATATTACTGTCAACTATATTCCTGTCAACTATATTCCTGTCAACTATATTCCTATCAACTATATTCCTGTCAACTATATTCCTGTCAACTATATTCCTGTCAACTATATTCCTGTCAACTATATTCCTGTCAACTATATTCCTGTCAACTATATTCCTGTCAACTATATTCCTGTCAACTATATTCCTGTCAACTATATTCCTGTCAATACTATTCCTGTCAACTATATTCCTGTCAACTATATTCCTGTCAACTATATTACTGTCAACTATATTCCTGTCAACTATATTCCTGTCAACTATATTCCTGTCAACTATATTCCTATCAACTATATTCCTGTCAACTATATTCCTGTCAACTATATTCCTGTCAACTATATTCCTGTCAACTATATTCCTGTCAACTATATTCCTGTCAACTATATTCCTGTCAACTATATTCCTGTCAACTATATTCCTGTCAACTATATTCCTGTCAACTATATTCCTGTCAACTATATTCCTGTCAACTATATTCCTGTCAACTATATTCCTGTCAACTATATTCCTGGCAACTATATTCCTGTCAACTATATTCCTGTCAACTATATTCCTGTCAACTATATTCCTGTCAACTATATTCCTGTCAACTATATTCCTGTCAACTATATTACTGTCAACTATATTCCTGTCAACACTATTACTGTCAACTATATTCCTGTCAACTATATTCCTGTCAACTATATTCCTGTCAACTATATTCCTGTCAACACTATTACTGTCAACTATATTCCTGTCAACTATATTCCTGTCAACTATATTCCTGTCAACTATATTCCTGTCAACTATATTCCTGTCAACTATATTCCTGTCAACTATATTCCTGTCAACTATATTCCTGTCAACTATATTCCTGTCAACTATATTCCTGTCAACACTATTACTGTCAACTATATTCCTGTCAACTATATTCCTGTCAACTATATTACTGTCAACTATATTCCTGTCAACTATATTCCTGTCAACTATATTCCTGTCAATACTATTCCTGTCAACTATATTCCTGTCAACTATATTCCTGTCAACTATATTCCTGTCAACTATATTCCTGTCAACTATATTACTGTCAACTATATTACTGTCAACTATATTCCTGTCAATTATATTCCTGTCAACTATATTACTGTCAACTATATTCCTGTCAACTATATTCCTGTCAACTATATTCCTGTCAACTATATTCCTGTCAACTATATTCCTGTCAACTATATTACTGTCAACTATATTCCTGTCAACTATATTCCTGTCAACTATATTCCTGTTAATTATATTCCTGTCAACTATATTACTGTCAACTATATTCCTGTCAACTATATTCCTGTCAACTATATTCCTGTCAACTATATTCCTGTCAATACTATTCCTGTCAACTATATTCCTGTCAACTATATTCCTGTCAACTATATTCCTGTCAACTATATTACTGTCAACTATATTCCTGTCAACTATATTCCTGTCAACTATATTCCTGTCAACTATATTCCTGTCAACTATATTCCTGTCAACTATATTCCTGTCAACTATATTCCTGTCAACTATATTCCTGTCAACTATATTCCTGTCAACTATATTCCTGTCAACTATATTCCTGTCAACTATATTCCTGTCAACTATATTCCTGTCAATACTATTCCTGTCAACTATATTCCTGTCAACTATATTACTGTCAACTATATTCCTGTCAACTATATTCCTGTCAACTATATTCCTGTCAACTATATTCCTGTCAACTATATTCCTGTCAACTATATTCCTGTCAACTATATTCCTGTCAACTATAATCCTGTCAATTATATTCCTGTCAACTATATTCCTGTCAACTATATTCCTGTCAACTATATTCCTGTCAACTATATTCCTGTCAACTATATTCCTGTCAACTATATTCCTGTCAACTATATTCCTGTCAACTATATTCCTGTCAACTATATTCCTGTCAACTATATTCCTGTCAACTATATTCCTGTCAACTATATTACTGTCAACTATATTCCTGTCAACTATATTCCTGTCAACTATATTCCTGTCAACTATATTCTTGTCAACTATATTCCTGTTAACTATATTCCTGTCAACTATATTCCTGTCAACTATATTCCTGTCAACTATATTCCTGTCAACTATATTCCTGTCAACTATATTCCTGTCAACTATATTCCTGTCAACACTATCACTGTCAACTATATTCCTGTCAACTATATTCCTGTCAACTATATTCCTGTCAATACTATTCCTGTCAACTATATTCCTGTCAACTATATTCCTGTCAACTATATTCCTGTCAACTATATTCCTGTCAACTATATTACTGTCAACTATATTCCTGTCAACTATATTCCTGTCAACTATATTCCTGTCAACTATATTCCTGTCAACTATATTCCTGTCAACTATATTCCTGTCAACTATATTCCTGTCAACACTATTCCTGTCAACTATATTCCTGTCAACTATATTCCTGTCAACTATATTCCTGTCAACTATATTCCTGTCAACTATATTCCTGTCAACTATATTCCTGTCAACTATATTCCTGTCAACTATATTCCTGTCAACTATATTCCTGTCAACTATATTCCTGTCAACTATATTCCTGTCAACTATATTACTGTCAACTATATTCCTGTCAACTATATTCCTGTCAACTATATTCCTGTCAACTATATTCCTGTCAACTATATTCCTGTCAACTATATTCCTGTCAACTATATTCCTGTCAACTATATTCCTGTCAACTATATTCCTGTCAACTATATTCCTGTCAACTATATTCCTGTCAACTATATTCCTGTCAACTATATTCCTGTCAACTATATTCCTGTCAACTATATTCCTGTCAACTATATTCCTGTCAACTATATTCCTGTCAACTATATTCCTGTCAACTATATTCCTGTCAACTATATTCCTGTCAACTATATTCCTGTCAACTATATTCCTGTCAACTATATTCCTGTCAACTATATTCCTGTCAACTATATTCCTGCCAATACTATTCCTGTCAACTATATTCCTGTCAACTATATTCCTGTCAACTATATTACTGTCAACTATATTCCTGTCAACTATATTCCTGTCAACTATATTCCTGTCAACTATATTCCTGTCAACTATATTCCTGTCAACTATATTCCTGTCAACTATATTCCTGTCAACTATATTCCTGTCAACTATATTCCTGTCAACTATATTCCTGTCAACTATATTCCTGTCAACTATATTACTGTCAACTATATTACTGTCAACTATATTCCTGTCAACTATATTCCTGTCAACTATATTCCTGTCAACTATATTCCTGTCAACTATATTCCTGTCAACTATATTCCTGTCAACTATATTCCTGTCAACTATATTCCTGTCAACTATATTCCTGTCAACTATATTCCTGTCAACTATATTCCTGTCAACTATATTCCTGTCAACTATATTCCTGTCAACTATATTCCTGTCAACTATATTCCTGTCAACTATATTCCTGTCAACTATATTCCTGTCAACTATATTCCTGTCAACTATATTCCTGTCAACTATATTCCTGTCAACTATATTCCTGTCAACTATATTCCTGTCAACTATATTCCTGTCAACTATATTCCTGTCAACTATATTACTGTCAACTATATTCCTGTCAACACTATTACTGTCAACTATATTCCTGTCAACTATATTCCTGTCAACTATATTCCTGTCAACTATATTCCTGTCAACACTATTACTGTCAACTATATTCCTGTCAACTATATTCCTGTCAACTATATTCCTGTCAACTATATTCCTGTCAACTATATTCCTGTCAACTATATTCCTGTCAACTATATTCCTGTCAACTATATTCCTGTCAACTATATTCCTGTCAACTATATTCCTGTCAACTATATTCCTGTCAACTATATTCCTGACAACTATATTCCTGTCAACTATATTACTGTCAACTATATTCCTGTCAACTATATTCCTGTCAACTATATTCCTGTCAACTATATTCCTGTCAACTATATTCCTGTCAACTATATTCCTGTCAACTATATTCCTGTCTACTATATTACTGTCAACTATATTCCTGTCAACTATATTCCTGTCAACTATATTCCTGTCAACTATATTCCTGTCAACTATATTCCTGTCAACTATATTCCTGTCAACTATATTCCTGTCAACTATATTACTGTCAACTATATTCCTGTCAACTATATTCCTGTCAACACTATTCCTGTCAACTATATTCCTGTCAACTATATTCCTGTCAACTATATTCCTGTCAACTATATTCCTGTCAACTATATTCCTGTCAACTATATTCCTGTCAACTATATTACTGTCAACTATATTCCTGTCAACTATATTCCTGTCAACACTATTACTGTCAACTATATTCCTGTCAACTATATTCCTGTCAACACTCTTACTGTCAACTATATTCCTGTCAACTATATTACTGTCAACACTATTACTGTCAACTATATTCCTGTCAACTATATTCCTGTCAACTATATTCCTGTCAACTATATTCCTGTCAACTATATTCCTGTCAACTATATTCCTGTCAACTATATTCCTGTCAACTATATTCCTGTCAACTATATTCCTGTCACTATATTCCTGTCAACTATATTCCTGTCAACTATATTCCTGTCAACTATATTCCTGTCAACTATATTCCTGTCAACTATATTCCTGTCAACTATATTCCTGTCAACTATATTACTGTCAACTATATTCCTGTCAACTATATTCCTGTCAACACTATTACTGTCAACTATATTCCTGTCAACTATATTCCTGTCAACACTCTTACTGTCAACTATATTCCTGTCAACTGTATTACTGTCAACACTATTACTGTCAACTATATTCCTGTCAACTATATTCCTGTCAACTATATTCCTGTCAACTATATTCCTGTCAACTATATTCCTGTCAACTATATTCCTGTAAACTATATTCCTGTCAACTATATTCCTGTCACTATATTCCTGTCAACTATATTCCTGTCAACTATATTCCTGTCAACTATATTCCTGTCAACTATATTCCTGTCAACTATATTCCTGTCAACTATATTCCTGTCAACTATATTCCTGTCAACTATATTCCTGTCAACTATATTCCTGTCAACTATATTCCTGTCAACTATATTACTGTCAACTATATTCCTGTCAACACTATTACTGTCAACACTATTCCTGTCAACTATATTCCTGTCAACTATATTACTGTCAACTATATTCCTGTCAACTATATTCCTGTCAACTATATTCCTGTCAACTATATTCCGTCAACTATATTCCTGTCAACTATATTCCTGTCAACTATATTACTGTCAACTATATTCCTGTCAACTATATTCCTGTCAACTATATTCCTGTCAACTATATTCCTGTCAATAATATTCCTGTCAACTATATTCCTGTTAACTATATTCCTGTCAACTATATTCCTGTCAACACTATTCCTGTCAATTATATTCCTGTCAATTATATTCCTGTCAACTATATTCCTGTCAACTATATTCCTGTCAACACTATTCCTGTCAATTATATTCCTGTCAATTATATTCCTGTCAACTATATTCCTGTCAACTATATTCCTGTCAACTATATTCCTGTCAACTATATTCCTGTCAACACTATTACTGTCAACTATATTCCTGTCAACTATATTCCTGTCAACTATATTCCTGTCAACTATATTCCTGTCAACTATATTCCTGTCAACTATATTCCTGTCAACTATATTCCTGTCAACTATATTCCTGTCAACTATATTCCTGTCAACTATATTCCTGTCAACTATATTCCTGTCAACTATATTCCTGTCAACTATATTCCTGTCAACTATATTCCTGTCAACTATATTCCTGTCAACTATATTCCTGTCAACTATATTCCTGTCAACTATATTCCTGTCAACTATATTCCTGTCAACTATATTCCTGTCAACTATATTACTGTCAACTATATTCCTGTCAACTATATTCCTGTCAACTATATTCCTGTCAACTATATTCCTGTCAACTATATTCCTGTCAACTATATTCCTGTCAACTATATGCCTGTCAACTATATTCCTGTCAACTATATTCCTGTCAACTATATTCCTGTCAACTATATTCCTGTCAACTATATTCCTGTCAACTATATTCCTGTCAACGTTAATTCCTGTCAACTATATTCCTGTCAACTATATTCCTGTCAACTATATTCCTGTCAACTATATTCCTGTCAACTATATTCCTGTCAACTATATTCCTGTCAACTATATTCCTGTCAACTATATTCCTGTCAACTATATTCCTGTCAACTATATTCCTGTCAACTATATTCCTGTCAACTATATTCCTGTCAACTATATTCCTGTCAACTATATTACTGTCAACTATATTCCTGTCAACTATATTACTGTCAACTATATTACTGTCAACTATATTCCTGTCAACTATATTCCTGTCAACTATATTCCTGTCAACTATATTCCTGTCAACTATATTCCTGTCAATTATATTCCTGTCAACTATATTCCTGTCAACTATATTCCTGTCAACTATATTCCTGTCAACTATATTCCTGTCAACTATATTCCTGTCAACTATATTCCTGTCAACACTATTCCTGTCAACTATATTCCTGTCAACTATATTCCTGTCAACTATATTCCTGTCAACTATATTCCTGTCAACTATATTACTGTCAACACTATTCCTGTCAACTATATTCCTGTCAACTATATTCCTGTCAATTATATTCCTGTCAACTATATTCCTGTCAACTATATTACTGTCAACTATATTCCTGTCAACACTATTACTGTCAACACTATTCCTGTCAACTATATTCCTGTCAACTATATTCCTGTCAACTATATTCCTGTCAACTATATTCCTGTCAACTATATTCCTGTCAACTATATTCCTGTCAACTATATTCCTGTCAACTATATTCCTGTCAACTATATTCCAGTCAACTATATTCCTGTCAACTATATTCCTGTCAACTATATTCCTGTCAACTATATTCCTGTCAACACTATTCCTGTCAACTATATTCCTGTCAACACTATTCCTGTCAACTATATTCCTGTCAACTATATTCCTGTTAACTATATTCCTGTCAACTATATTCCTGTCAACTATATTCCTGTCAACTATATTCCTGTCAACTATATTCCTGTCAACTATATTCCTGTCAACTATATTCCTGTCAACTATATTCCTGTCAACTATATTCCTGTCAACTATATTCCTGTCAACTATATTCCTGTCAACTATATTCCTGTCAACTATATTCCTGTCAACTATATTCCTGTCAACTATATTCCTGTCAACTATATTACTGTCAACTATATTCCTGTCAACACTATTACTGTCAACACTATTCCTGTCAACTATATTCCTGTCAACTATATTCCTGTCAACTATATTCCTGTCAACTATATTCCTGTCAACTATATTCCTGTCAACTATATTCCTGTCAACTATATTCCTGTCAACTATATTCCTGTCAACTATATTCCTGTCAACTATATTTCTGTCAACTATATTCCTGTCAACTATATTCCTGTCAACTATATTCCTGTCAACTATATTCCTGTCAACACTATTCCTGTCAACTATATTCCTGTCAACACTATTCCTGTCAACTATATCCCTGTCAACTATATTCCTGTCAACTATATTCCTGTCAACTATATTCCTGTCAACTATATTCCTGTCAACTATATTCCTGTCAACTATATTCCTGTCAACTATATTCCTGTCAACTATATTCCTGTCAACTATATTCCTGTCAACTATATTCCTGTCAACTATATTCCTGTCAACTATATTCCTGTCAACTATATTCCTGTCAACTATATTCCTGTCAACTATATTCCTGTCAACTATATTCCTGTCAACTATATTCCTGTCAACTATATTCCTGTCAACTATATCACTGTCAACTATATTCCTGTCAACTATATTCCTGTCAACTATATTCCTGTCAACTATATTCCTGTCAACTATATTCCTGTCAACTATATTCCTGTCAACTATATTCCTGTCAACTATATTCCTGTCAACTATATTCCTGTCAACTATATTCCTGTCAACTATATTCCTGTCAACTATATTCCTGTCAACTATATTACTGTCAACTATATTCCTGTCAACACTATTACTGTCAACTATATTCCTGTCAACTATATTCCTGTCAACTATATTCCTGTCAACTATATTCCTGTCAACTATATTCCTGTCAATTATATTCCTGTCAACTATATTACTGTCAACTATATTCCTGTCAACTATATTCCTGTCAACTATATTCCTATCAACACTATTACTGTCAACTATATTCCTGTCAACTATATTCCTGTCAACTATATTCCTGTCAACTATATTCCTGTCAACTATATTCCTGTCAACTATATTCCTGTCAACTATATTCCTGTCAACTATATTCCTGTCAACTATATTCCTGTCAACTATATTCCTGTCAACTATATTCCTGTCAACTATATTCCTGTCAACTATATTCCTGTCAACTATATTCCTGTCAACACTATTCCTGTCAACTATATTCCTGTCAACTATATTCCTGTCAACTATATTCCTGTCAACTATATTCCTGTCAACTATATTACTGTCAACACTATTCCTGTCAACTATATTCCTGTCAACTATATTCCTGTCAATTATATTCCTGTCAACTATATTCCTGTCAACTATATTCCTGTCAACACTATTACTGTCAACACTATTCCTGTCAACTATATTCCTGTCAACTATATTCCTGTCAACTATATTCCTGTCAACTATATTCCTGTCAACTATATTCCTGTCAACTATATTCCTGTCAACTATATTCCTGTCAACTATATTCCTGTCAACTATATTCCTGTCAACTATATTCCTGTCAACTATATTCCTGTCAACTATATTCCTGTCAACTATATTCCTGTCAACACTATTCCTGTCAACTATATTCCTGTCAACACTATTCCTGTCAACTATATTCCTGTCAACTATATTCCTGTCAACTATATTCCTGTCAACTATATTCCTGTCAACTATATTCCTGTCAACTATATTCCTGTCAACTATATTCCTGTCAACTATATTCCTGTCAACTATATTCCTGTCAACTATATTCCTGTCAACTATATTCCTGTCAACTATATTCCTGTCAACTATATTCCTGTCAACTATATTCCTGTCAACTATATTCCTGTCAACTATATTCCTGTCAACTATATTCCTGTCAACTATATTCCTGTCAACTATATTCCTGTCAACTATATTCCTGTCAACTATATTCCTGTCAACTATATTCCTGTCAACTATATTCCTGTCAACTATATTCCTGTCAACTATATTCCTGTCAACACTATTCCTGTCAACTATATTACTGTCAACTATATTCCTGTCAACTATATTCCTGTCAACTATATTCCTGTCAACTATATTCCTGTCAACTATATTCCTGTCAACTATATTCCTGTCAACTATATTCCTGTCAACTATATTCCTGTCAACACTATTCCTGTCAACTATATTACTGTCAACTATATTCCTGTCAACTATATTCCTGTCAACACTATTCCTGTCAACTATATTACTGTCAACTATATTCCTGTCAACTATATTCCTGTCAACTATATTCCTGTCAACTATATTCCTGTCAACTATATTCCTGTCAACTATATTCCTGTCAACTATATTCCTGTCAACACTATTCCTGTCAACTATATTACTGTCAACTATATTCCTGTCAACTATATTCCTGTCAACACTATTCCTGTCAACTATATTACTGTCAACTATATTCCTGTCAACTATATTCCTGTCAACTATATTCCTGTCAACACTATTACTGTCAACTATATTCCTGTCAACTATATTCCTGTCAACTATATTCCTGTCAACTATATTCCTGTCAATACTATTACTGTCAACTATATTCCTGTCAACTATATTCCTGTCAACTATATTCCTGTCAACTATATTCCTGTCAACTATATTCCTGTCAACACTATTACTGTCAACTATATTCCTGTCAACTATATTCCTGTCAACTATATTCCTGTCAACTATATTCCTGTCAACTATATTCCTGTCAACTATATTCCTGTCAACTATATTCCTGTCAACTATATTCCTGTCAATTATATTCCTGTCAACTATATTACTGTCAACTATATTCCTGTCAACTATATTCCTGTCAACTATATTCCTGTCAACTATATTCCTGTCAACTATATTCCTGTCAACTATATTCCTGTCAACTATATTCCTGTCAACTATATTACTGTCAACTATATTACTGTCAACTATATTCCTGTCAACTATATTCCTGTCAACTATATTCCTGTCAACTATATTCCTGTCAACTATATTCCTGTCAACTATATTCCTGTCAACACTATCACTGTCAACTATATTCCTGTCAACTATATTCTTGTCAACTATATTCCTGTCAACTATATTCCTGTCAACTATATTCCTGTCAACTATATTCCTGTCAACTATATTCCTGTCAACTATATTCCTGTCAACTATATTCCTGTCAACTATATTCCTGTCAACTATATTACTGTCAACTATATTCCTGTCAACTATATTCCTGTCAACTATATTACTGTCAACTATATTCCTGTCAACTATATTCCTGTCAACTATATTCCTGTCAACTATATTCCTGTCAACTATATTCCTGTCAACTATATTCCTGTCAACTATATTCCTGTCAACTATATTCCTGTCAACTATATTCCTGTCAACTATATTCCTGTCAACTATATTCCTGTCAACTATATTCCTGTCAATACTATTACTGTCAACTATATTCCTGTCAACTATATTCCTGTCAACTATATTCCTGTCAACTATATTCCTGTCAACTATATTCCTGTCAACTATATTCCTGTCAACTATATTCCTGTCAACTATATTCCTGTCAACTATATTCCTGTCAACACTATTCCTGTCAACTATATTCCTGTCAACTATATTCCTGTCAACTATATTCCTGTCAACTATATTCCTGTCAATTATATTCCTGTCAACTATATTCCTGTCAACTATATTCCTGTCAACTATATTCCTGTCAACTATATTCCTGTCAACTATATTCCTGTCAACTATATTCCTGTCAACTATATTCCTGTCAACTATATTCCTGTCAACTATATTCCTGTCAACTATATTCCTGTCAACTATATTCCTGTCAACTATATTCCTGTCAACTATATTCCTGTCAACTATATTCCTGTCAACTATATTCCTGTCAACTATATTCCTGTCAACTATATTCCTGTCAACACTATTCCTGTCAACTATATTCCTGTCAACTATATTCCTGTCAACTATATTCCTGTCAACTATATTCCTGTCAACTATATTCCTGTCAACTATATTCCTGTCAATTATATTCCTGTCAACTATATTACTGTCAACTATATTCCTGTCAACACTATTCCTGTCAACTATATTCCTGTCAACTATATTCCTGTCAACTATATTCCTGTCAATTATATTCCTGTCAACTATATTCCTGTCAACTATATTCCTGTCAACACTATTCCTGTCAACTATATTCCTGTCAACTATATTCCTGTCAACTATATTCCTGTCAATTATATTCCTGTCAACTATATTACTGTCAACTATATTCCTGTCAACACTATTCCTGTCAACTATATTCCTGTCAACTATATTCCTGTCAACTATATTCCTGTCAATTATATTCCTGTCAACTATATTACTGTCAACTATATTCCTGTCAACACTATTCCTGTCAACTATATTCCTGTCAACTATATTCCTGTCAACTATATTCCTGTCAACACTATTACTGTCAACTATATTCCTGTCAACTATATTCCTGTCAACACTATTCCTGGCAACTATATTCCTGTCAACTATATTCCTGTCAACTATATTCCTGTCAACTATATTCCTGTCAACTATATTCCTGTCAACTATATTCCTGTCAATTATATTCTATAGTATATAAAATATAGTGGTGTATAGGTTGGTGTTGGTGTTAATATTGGTGTTATATGTAGAATAGGATGTAGGAGATGATGTAAGAAATACAGAGAATGTGTAGAAGATGGTTATTAGATAGATTAAGAGGTATATACACATATAGTTTGTATATGAGGTGTAGGTTACGGTGTATATATCGGTGTCAGCGATAGTGTTGCTTTAACAGGCGTGTTCAATAGACCGTGACTGATATGCATATAGTTTCAAATTCGCTTTATTCACCAACACTTCTACCTCTGCTGTCGTTACATCTACATATATCCGTTATATCAGAAAGATTCGTAACGGACACGGAAGAACCGTAAACGTAAAGGGGAGTTATCCATTACGCTCCCAGCCTAATTATAATTGATTCCAACCTTACGATTATATTACGACCCTTAGATCCACCATGTCTCCACTATCTAATCGCGCCAACTGACCACTGTCCTTGCTACGCCCCATCGCTACTTACCTACCATGTCCGAGTACGATGACTGGACAGACCAGGCGGACCGTAACCGTGTTGACCGGATGAGGATGCGATTAGCGGAAGCCGTTTACCAAACCGAGATCAATAGGTACGATCGATTCGAAGGTTTAGACTGCAAACATCTCCTCCTCCTATTCCTCCTCTCCCCTCCTCGCACCTCCCCGATCCCTCCTTTACTCGCCCCCTCCGCCCCCGCGCTACAATTTACGGTTTAAATTTTGTTTTCACCTTCTAAAGAGAAATCTGGTAAGCGAAAATATTTAATGTATTTGAATCCATCATCATCTAATAGAATATAACTCTTCATGGAATATACTCTCTTTTTGTTTCGAACGGTATTATATTACCCACCAAATATAGTTATGTAATAGTTATATAAAATACTTTGATGTGTAAATTAAATAATATAAGAGAAATTATTCAATACAACACGGAATTGACGTCAAGTAAATGATATATTTAATTTCATTTTACGTATTGTGTCATTTATTTTATATTAAACAATAATTCGTGTAAAACGTTATAGTAATTTATCAAACACGAAGCTGCTTGTCGGGCAGCTAATAAATGAGTTATTTGATGTATTTAGAAAATTCTAAAATGAAATAAATAAATTATACAATGTGATACATGATATTACTTGTATGGTATTCCGAATAATATAGATAATTTTACTGATTATGATATTTAATAATTATTATATTATTAATATATACATTTATTATAATAATTATAATAATTTTATATTGAATAGATTTGAAATTATTCATATTTCATATAATTGTATTTAATTATTTCAACTCTTTGTATATATTGGAATTTAGAATAAGAGCATTTTTAATATACATATATATATATATATATATATATATATATATATATATATATATATATATATATATAATAGAGAGAGAGGGAGATAACAATCTAAATAAGTGTTCAATTTGAACAAAACATTATAACTGCATACGATGAAGGCAATTAATGGAAAAGTATACAATATATATTTATATTTATATATATAGTATACTATAATATATATATAATATATATAGTGTATGAACAACATAAAAACACACATTCAAATAAATGATTACATTGATTCTAACAATCATAATATAATATCTATCATAATGCATAATGCAATATTTTGCAATAAATAAGTATGCTACAATATATATGCAATGTTATAATAACAAACACTGCGTGTATATAATTAATCTATACAAAGTGTAACATATTTAATAGACATGTTACTGTATATATGCGTTGTTTCATCTATTATAGAAATACGTCATTTCCCGAGAATAGCGAACACAAATATTCACAATATTCAATTGATACTCTAATAATTAACATTCCATTGAACAGACTACAAGAAAAAGAAGACGTCGAATTCAAATAAAATCCGTTATTTTATATTCCTCGTAGTCGCCGGTGTACTTTTGATTGTTATAATTGTAGCTGGCGTTTTTTCTCTTTGGATGCCTAAATATGTTTGCAAACCCGAGGTTAGAGAGTTAATAATATTATGTGATATACTTTATTATAATTTAATTAATTAATATCTTATATTATTATTTTTTAAGCTCATATAAGTTGGCTTATACATATAAGTTGTACCCAGAATACAGACTGCGTACTTATTATATAATATGTTTATATTATTAATGAATTATATATATTTTTAATATTAAATTATGTTATAATACATTATCTCTTAACATAATATTAGTATATACTTTACATACGTCTTCAAGAAATATACGTCTCCTTTACATACGTCTCCAATAAAAGTACGTCTCCAAGAAACCAGATAATGTAACAATTATAAATACTAATATAATTATTTTAACTATAATATAATTTAAATACAAATCAAATATATTTTCTATCTATTATATAACAAACAAAGTAAAATAACCTAGATGGCTTCTTGTATTTCATTCAAATTTTATTTATCGTATGACATTACATCACTTTTAATGTTTTAATATTATAAAATAAATCCCTATGAACTAACACAGTTATGTCAACATTTTGTAAATTAATATAATGATTAATAATTTAATAATTTAAAATAATATAAAGAAAGTGTTAAATGTCGTAGAAAACCATCCGTGTCTTCATTTTTTGCATCACATAATTTCTTTTATATCATTTTAAATTTTTATTAGCACATCAAAGGAATTTACAAACCTATTATATCACTGTGTTTTTTTTGTACGAAATGATTTCTTTGCTTTTTGTTAGTGTATTATTTTCTGGATATCCCCAGCAAAATTATCCAGGTCACTTTATTTGTTGTTTATTCTATAATAAAAATGAACCAAGAAACCATCCAGGCCTTTTAAGTTTTTTTGTTATATAATACAAAATAAAATATTTTATTTGTAATTAAATTATATTATAATTATATTTTATTAAAAAAAATTATATAATAAATTATAATATTACATCATTTGATTTCTTGGGGAACATATATTTTATTTTTATTAAAATATAGTGCTTTTAATTTTCCTTTAAAATAATTACATAAGAATTATAATAATATGGTTTCTTAGGTATTCACTAATTGATTACAATGCAAATACATATTACGTAAACATGTGGTTATCGTATTTCCTCGACTAAGTATTATGCAACTATCGCTGAAATGGTTATCATCCGTAATACATCCTATCCGCTATACATTCCTCTTTAAACTCACCAGGCATGTATGAGTAAGCAGTGCGTTGTGAATGCGGCCTCGGTGCTCGATAAGATGAGACCGGAAGTGGATCCGTGTAAAGATTTCTATGAATACGCTTGTGGTGGTATTCGTGATCAACCGCCCGACTCTCCCAAGTGGAGTCGGTTTGTCTCGATTGCTCGTAGGAATCAGCGTCTGATGAAAAAGGTTTCATTTTCGTAGAACTAGCCATTATGTCTTAAACGTACTCTTTTCTGTCTAACACTGATACATCTCATCTCTTACTAATCTCCCTCGTTTATTTACTTTTCTATACTCAAATTCTCACCCTTCCTCTTCTAATCCAAATCCTTATCTACAATTTATATTCCCCTTATCCTACTCTACCTCTCGTATTATCATTTCTACTTTTAAACTTATATTGCTCAAATCAATATTTATTTCATTCCTAATATGTTCAATAAATAGTTCATGTCAAAATGAATTAGAAAATATTATAGAAAAGTTTGTAAATTATTATGTATTCAAAGGTTTTGTTAAGTTTTTGTATTCTTTTCTAAATTACATAAGAATATTTAAACTCCCTTAACAGTAACAATCGTCAATTCTCCCATATTCAGCTATTGGATGCCGCTGGTTGCGAACTTGATGATAAAGGCAACAGTACCGCTATACAGAAAGTTAAGGACACCTTTTCTAACTGTTTAGCCAGTGATAACGATTTAGATGTGGCTGGAAACACAGAGAAATTACTCAAGGTTATCACGCCAATATTAGTAAGTTGCAAGTTGTTTATGTAGGTAGGGATAAGGTGGGGAAGAAATGCTCGGTGAGATTTGGGGGACATGATATGGTAGAGATATAATGAATAAGATAAGATGTAATAGTTGCGGTGATAAGCCATAATTTGAAGAGAGATATGGTATAAATGATATAATACAGAAATTATGATGAAGATATGATGGAGGAGATGTGGTTTAGGAGATGTGATGGAGGATATGTGATGGAGGAGATGTGATGGAGGAGATGTGATGGAAGAGATTTGATGAAGGAGATGTGATGGAGGAGATGTGATGGAGGAGATGTGATGGAGGAGATGTGATGGAGGAGATGTGATGGAAGAGATGTGATGGAGGAGATGTGATGGAGGAGATGTGATGGAGGAGATGTGATGGAGGAGATGTGATGGAGGAGATGTGATGGAGGAGATGTGATGGAGGAGATGTGATGGAGGAGATGTGATGGAGGAGATGTGATGGATGAGATGTGATGGATGAGATGTGATGGAGGAGATTTGATGGATGAGATATGATGGAGGAGATATGGTGGAGGAGATATGGTGGAGGAGATGTGGTGGAGGAGATGTGATGGAGGAGATGTGGTTTAGGAGATGTGATGGAGAAGATGTGATGGAGAAGATGTGATGAAGGAGATTTGATGGATGAGATGTGATGGAGAAGATGTGGTGGAGGAGATGTGATGGAGGAGATGTGATGGTGTGATGGAGGAGATTTGATGGATGAGATGTGATGGAGGAGATATGGTGGAGGAGATTTGATGGATGAGATGTGATGGAGGTGATGTGATGGAAGAGATGTGATGGAGGAGATTTGATGGATGAGATTTGATGGATGAGATTTGATGGATGAGATGTGATGGAGGAGATATGGTGGAGGAGATGTGATGGAGGAGATGTGATGGAGGAGATGTGGTTTAGGAGATGTGATGGAGAAGATGGGGTGCAGTTAAGGAGGATTAGTAGAGGAAATATAGATTTATATATATATATATATATATATATATATGTATACATATATGTATACATATATACATATATACTATAGTATTAAAACAGGTAATGCATTTCATTATGATATTATTGTGCAGGTGATTATTGTAGGAATTAATATTCCCGCTAGAAAAAATGATCGTCATTTGACCTGCCAACCTTTTCACTGCAGATTGTCGACGACATGGGTTCTTGGACTCCAGCCAACGGCGGTCAAGACTTTGATAACTATTCCGTTGAAAAGGCTTCTCGAGTGCTAATGAACCATGCGATATCTGCTTTATTCTCCATGCGTGTTCAATTAGACCAACGGAATACTACAATCTACAGAATTTCAGTTAGTTACATTTTTTAATATCTCATTCCACTAGTTTATCTGGAACGTTTCGGATGTCAGTATTATCTATGATACCTGATATATTCTATTAAACATTCCTACATATATAACCAGGTGTCATGTGGATCATAGACCCGTACATGGCATGTCAAAATATTAACATATCTTTATTCTGTATGATATCGAGTATAACGGGGGTTGCTTTATTTAGTCGATTGTAATGTATCACATAGTGAAAATTTAGCGAATCCTTTTTATTCTGACTGAGACATGCAACTTGACACAATTGATATGATACGCCATGTATGTGTGTATGTATGTATGTGTGTATGTATTTATGTATGTATGTACGTACGTACGTACGTACGTATGTATGTATGTATGTATGTATGTATGTATGTATTTATGACTGTATGTATGTACGTACGTGTACGTACGTACGTGTACGCATGTACGTACGAGTATGCATGTACGTACGTATACATATACATACATATACGTGTATACACGTGTATACGGGTATATATATAATATATATATATATATATATATATATATATATATATATATATATATACGTATATATACGTATACGTATATATATATGTATATAATTTATCTAAGATTAGAAAAAATCGAATTAGCTTGTAGAAAAAAAAGAAGAAAAAACTAAAGAAATCAATAAACATAAACTACAATTGTTTGACAGACAATATTTAACTTAACATAGTCTTTCCACTCGATGAAATATTGAGTGCAACCAACAAAATCTAAATGTTTTACTAAATGTACACAACAAACTGCTAACAAATACTTTATAAACTGAATTTAACTTAATACTGATGACAAGAAATAATAATCGAGCTTTCAAAATTCAAAAACTCATTTTTTGAAATAAATAATCATTCTTTAAAACTAAGACTTATTAAATCCAACACTAAATTATTATTATGTAATGTACCTCCTATTAGTATTATTAATGTCGCCCATATTATATATTATTTGTTCAATATATGTCAAATATAATCTAGTATAAATGTGTCCCTAAAATAATATATCTTGTAATATACGATTGAATAGCCAGACGTCGATTATAAGCTTTCAACTTTTATATATTTTGCGCATATCGCATATGATATATATCGTTGTTGTTCATTTAATGTAATTAGTTATTGATTATTCTAATATTATTAATTCTTCTAATATCCAATTTTATATTTATTAATAATGAAAATTAAATATATATTATTATAGATTTTAATTTTATCCTCGTTAATTATTCATATATTCATTAAAAGTCGATTTTTTTAAAATCCCTATTTAATTATTATTTATTCATTATTTAGAGTACTCTGCGAAGTACATATAAATATGATTTATTTAACTCTCTAAGAGTAGATATAGACTTGATTATATATAAATTATATTATTTGCAGATTATTTTAGTGTAATTATTTCAATCAATTATTATGACTAAATTGTATTGAAAATGTCAAATAAAACAATGCGGTTATTTTAGAATTATTAATTTTAATAGTAAATTTAGTTTTTCCATTTCAATTTATCATGTATGATATACTTATTTATTATAATATATCATTAAATAATATATCATATGTAAGAAGTAATTAATAATATAAATATGTTTTATTAAATTCCATCCTCTCTAAAAAATATACCTCACCGGATATGCGATAATTAGTGAATTATAACTTTAAATTATTATTGACTTCTCTATTATTTGAGAAATGACGACAATTTGTTAAATACAATCATATAATACTCCTTCTTAAGATAAAACAATTCCCCATCTCGATGACGCAACTTACCAACCCATTACGTTACGCAGTTTGACCAGTGCGGATTGTCCCTACCTGAGGAGTTCTACACACCTGACAACCGGGATGCCTTCATCTCTTACGTCAGCACCGTCTCCATGGCAACCACATCTATACTCGCCAACGCATCTCAAGTAATGGCCGTCGGTGTATGGAACTTCGAGATGCAACTAAGTGAGGTTATATTCCCTAAGTATACTTCTGATTATCTTTTGTTATCTTCTTTATATCTAATCATTGTATTTCTAATTTTATATTCTCTTCTATCTGATTTTCTTAACTCTATTTCTCTTATCTTTATGTATCTATAATTATTGTATCTCTAATTCTATTAATTCTAAATATCATTTATATAATTATCTCGTATAAAATGATCGTATCACTAATTCTCGAGAATATAGGTATTCTCTAATAATCTTATCTATAATTATATGATCTTAAATATTCTTATATCTGATCTTATCTCTCATTATCATATCTCTAATTGTCTATCTTTAATCCTTTTATCTTTAAATATCGTATATCTAATCATCTCATCGATATTCATCTTATCAAGTTTGTATCATAACAATGAAATATATAAATATAAGTATTTGTTATGATATGATTAATATCTCTTTATATATATATAGTAAATATTTATAGTAAATTATATTTATAGTAAATATATGTAGATAATATGCATTCTAGTTGTGTTCTATTTTCGATATCAATATTATATAATATCCACCAATATAATAATTATCACTATGATAATAATATTTATACTAACCAGCTGTTATAGTGGTGATACTATCCTAAACTAGAATTGTCAGTATAACATAGTTATTGTTAGTATTGCGGTTAGAAATAAGATGTAATGTTAATAATTTTATTGGTGATATCGTAATAGTTAGCGGTTAAAATAATAATATAGTATATAATCAAGATGTATGTGTTATTAATATGAATAAGCGTGTTAATATTAGCATTCCGCTGTATATTATACAATAATAGGTGTTATCATGAATTAGGTTACGTTGTAAGCGATGTTATACTGTGTTATTGTTCATCTTCGGAGTCTGACACATCGAAAACGATGCGATAATAATATTGTATAGAGCGGTTTAAAGACACCGTGACACCTGCAATATAATTGACCTTCTTATCATCACCGTAAAAACTATCCCCTTGACCGTTATTCGGCGCGTGGATGTGATAATTGTTTATTACCGATTTCACGGCGTGGCTATCTCCGTTTGCAAAGTTACGTTCGTTACCGCTAATCCGATTGTAGGCGTGGTCTCTATTGTTGACTGGCTTGCGGGCATAGTCTCCTTTCTCGTCTATACAGTTAAATAGTTCTGCTCCCGCTTTCGGCTTCTGGTCTATCCTCCACATAATGTCACACTTGCAACATCCGTAAAGTGAGTGCATGGCCGTTTTTACGGATTCCACAATATCGCCATCCCCGCTGCGCGTAAACTGACGCTTAAGCAGGCAGATGGTTGAGTCTGCATTATAATGTAGTCCAGCCTCCCTCTCGATCTCCCTTCTAATCTCCCTCCCAGCCTCCCAGCCAATCATCCTCCCAGCTACCATCTCGATCTCTCTCACCGCCTCCCACCCGATATCCCTTCCCACCTCATTCCCCTTATTCCGACCCGCCTCCTTCCCGGTACCCGGTCCCGAAGCGGCCAATAGACGTAACAAACCGCCTTTCTGTTGCAACCTACACCTCTCCTCTCTCATCAGCATCCTGTATTGCTTTAGTACTAATTTACGGTAACGATTTGCCCATTGAGGTAGTTGTTTCCATCGAGGTGAGTGAGATAGTCGGTACGATTCTATCAGCTCGCTTCTCGGGTCCATTTCATATAAACCCTAGATATTAGAATGATAAGAATTAGGATTAATATATGAACATGCGAGTTATATATTATATATAATGGATATGCTTTTACAAAGTATAATATTAGATTAATATATTTATATATATATATATATATTTATATTAGTATATTAGTATATTTTACAACATACCTGTAAGTAATATATTTAGAAATTTATATTCGTATATTATTAACAATACGATTATGTTGCTATAGTGATTATAAATATATTTAATGTAACTGAAATCATTTATCATTTGATTAAACATAGATTTATAATTAACATCTTATTTTTATCATTTTGTAAATTTACTCTGGATATTATAAATAAAATCGCTTCGCTATTTGATTTTGTATTATCTAGCGACTTTATCCAAGATTATATTTTATCAGTTGTATTTAATATCATATTTAAGTATCGTATACAATTTTGAAAGTCTTTGGTAAACAAATTATTTTAATTTGAAAAAAAAAAGTTATTCTTATTCTGTTATAATGTTCATTTAGATATTATTCTGTTATAATGTTCATAATCTAAGTTGTTTTTTGTTTTTTGTTTTGTGTATGATATTTATATATTATTCGATTATTTAATTTTTTTATTTTTAAAAATGAGTCGACATGATTACTTCCTGTAACTATACATTATTTATTTTCCCTGTTATTTTTTAAAGTTACTATACCAAACAATAATATTACCATGTTAATCAAGTATAATACTTCATAAATTTAAAGAATCGTAGCATATCACAAAAAGAGAATAAATATCATATTTATAATTTCCGCTAATATATATTGTTAAATAGTATGTTAAATAATATATTACATGGCCATTAGATCTGATAACATATATCCTATGTAAGTAACACTAGCTAGTCTCAGTATAAAATAGGATGTTTCTCGAAGAATCTTAGTTTGTATTCTATGGTATATGTATTCTCAGGATATCATTAAATTAATTCAAATTATTGTATCCGACACCGACTTCAATATGTTTACGATTATATAATCATTATACCATTATCTAGATCTACTATTAACTTATTTTTCTATTTGTAATATTTTATTTATGGTTTTTTGGAGTTTATCTTAATTATTTTGACTTAATTTTAACTTAATGGTAATTTCATTTTCAATTATTTTTCAAATTTATTTATATCTCATATTAAATTATATAGTAACATTCCAATACAACCCACACTAAACTTATAATATGTAAATACTAAGATAGATCATAAACATCTCCAAATATGTTAATATTCGTTGTTATCTATCTTAAGTCTGATTAATGTCCAACTTAGATGTCATGTTATTCGATATCATACACTTTTGTAAGAATCAATATATATATAATATCGCGCATTTATAAATTAGGTAATACATTAAATTGATCTATTATGTGCATATTATTTTAAGGCATGCGTTTAATTCTATAATAACCATCCAGGCTTTTACAAATAAAACTCAGCGGTACAATCCGGAGAAAACCTATCATAAAATGAAATTCATAGATTTCAAACAAATGTTCAGTAATGTTTAGTAACTTTTGTTATGGTTAAATTAGTTTAAATTGAATTATAATGTATTAATTAAGCCACTATGAGTATATATCGATATAAATTCCGCTTTAGTTTAAATTATCCGAGTTTTTGAAAGCGATTTTCACTGCCGACATAAAAGATTCCGAAGAAATTATTGTTTTTGCTCCAGAATATTTCAAGAAACTGAATATTATCCTAAATAATACCCCCAAGAGGTTGGCAAAACTAGTGGGATATCATGCTATTCTTTATGTGGTGAAATTCTACTTTATAACAACCAATCGATTGTTATAAAGATAATATATATATATATATATATATATATATATATATATATATATATATATGCAGATAGAGTATATAAATAAATGTAGTTTGTTTCTAAAGAAATTAATCTAAATCTCCAAAATCTATTGTTTAAAATACTACCGACAACACCATTATTATCCAATCAGTATTTTAGCCGACTATTTGGCATGGCGTATGATGTCCAGTTACTCTAGATACCTGGGTTCTCGAGTAATTAAAGCTGCGTTCCACCTGTCCAAACACCTTAACGGTCAGTCAACGTCTACGCCTCGTTGGATTGCTTGCGTGAAACGGGCAGATGGAAGTATGCCAGCAGCCACTGGAGCTCTTTTCGTTTCGCATCAATTCACCTCGGAAGATAAACTTGAGGTTTTTACCTTCCCTTCAATACTTCCCTTCAATACTTCCCTTCAATACTAATCCGACAATACGAATTAGCCCAAATATAATTTATGACACCTCGTACAACGCCTTAAACTCTATATATGGTTATCCCACTTCCCCAACCTATTTTTGAAATATGCACATTTCATCTAATTACTTATATAATTATCTATTTTGTTTACCAAAAACCTCTCATCTAAGATACACAAGACTCATCTAAGACAACGTATGCAAATACACCTCTTCTATCTATCCCTGTATATATTGAAAACTCTACACGATTAATACTAAACTATATTCGCCTCAATTTCAAATGTCAATTATTTTAAATGGCAGATAAACTCTTCAGATAAATATTCAAAAAGTATTTCATAATTTCAATTTACTCAGAATTAAGTAAATTTGAACAAATTTACGTTTTACGTAATTAGTTAAACATCATGTATTTTTAAATTCACATTTATATTTCATTAATTCATTTACATATATCGATATTATATTTATATGAACATGTGTATACTCTCTCACTCTACCCATCTTCTTACCACTATCTATCTACCACTGTCTCTCTACCCATCTCCTTACTCTCTCACTCTACCCATCTTCTTACCACTATCTATCTACCACTGTCTCTCTACCCATCTCCTTACCACTATCTATCTACCACTGTCTCTCTACCCATCTTCTTACCACTATCTATCTACCACTGTCTCTCTACCCATCTCCTTACTCTCTCACTACACCCATCTCCTTACTCTCTCACTACACCCATATCCTTACCACTATCTATCTACCACTGTCTCTCTACCCATCTCCTTACTCTCTCACTACACCCATCTCCTTAATCTCTCACTACACACATCTTCTTACTCTCTCACTACACCCATATCCTTACCACTATCTATCTACCATTATCTATCTACCCATTTCTTTACTCTACCCATCTCCTTACTCTTTCACTACACACATCTCCTTCCTCTCTCACTACACCCATCTCCTTCCTCTCTCACTCCTCCCATCTCCTTACCACTATATCACTCCTCCCATCTACTTACCACTATCTCTCTACCCATCTACTTATTCTCTCATTCCTCCCATCTCCTTACTCTCTCACTACACCCATCTCCTTACTCTCTCACTTGATATATATGGAGTTGTTGTCATCCTGTCAGATTGAACGAATGCTAATCTCAATTCGGGAAGAATTCAAGCTTCGTATAAATACGCTGTCATGGATGGACGAACAGACCAAAGCCAATGCCAGGATTAAGGTCAACGCTCTTGCTGACCACATCGGCTATCCGGAGTTCATTAGATCTCGAGATCGTCTCGATAAATATTACGAAAAGGTTGATACTTATAGTTATGGTGTGAGGTCGCGCTGTAAATCAGAATGTCCATTTTATATATATTGGTGCATTATTGTTTTCTTGGTTGCATCTCATGTTAACATTAATTCATTCTAAATAATATAAATTTCGTACTTTAATTTGAATTAATAGACATAAGTGTTCCTCTTTATACGTCCTATTTATATATTAAGAATATTTGATACGAACTTTCTTTCTTTCTAATTCAATTTATATCTATTATTTATTTACCTTCTATATCATAATTTCGCATATTCATAATTTCTCATATGGAATCCTTCCTCCATTTTCTTCTTATATGCGCGTATTATCTCTCTCTCTCTCTCTACAGTTGAAAGTAGTTGCAGGAGAACCTCTAACTAGCAATATCTTATTACGTGAGTACTACGTACATAAAAACTGGGCTCAGTTTCGCAAAATGTTCTCTGGATATGAGTGGAGCATGGGTCCGGATGAGGTGAATGCGTATTACACACCTCAACATAATGCTATTGTATTTCCAGCTGGCATCCTGCAGAAATCGTTCTTCTCTTCTCAATACAGCAAGTCGGTTATCTCTTTATAATGAATACTCTTTGATCCCTCTCTAGAATCCACATTATCTTCATCTAAAAATGTACAATTTCGTATAACATATAAACAAATTGTGGAATTAAACAAATTAAATCAATTCCAAAATTTTACAAATGCTATCAATTTATTTTCCTTATTCGATACATTTGTATTTATTTTAATTATTTTAAAATCATTTTAAACCATTAAGTTGAATACTTATTTATAGAAGACCCAGTATTACATGTATTATAATTGATATGTCATCTGTGTAGATAATAATTGTGAAATATTTACTGAAATTGACTTCGAATAGGAAATCAAATCTGAAAGTTTTTATTTTCATACTTTTCGTATCATTATAGAATTCAAGTTTCATAAACTATTAAGAGATTGATCAATATGTAATAGAAGTAATTACATTAATATTACTACTTAATATACGTACTTGATCTATGACTGAAATAAGTGGACCTTTGATCGAAGGTTGATTGTATAACATTGTATAGTGAACTCGTATATTCACTGCTAAATCAATATATAGACTATATTCAAGATATATTTAATACTGGCTATCTAGATTACTCGTAACTTCTATATGTCTATATATTTGATAAGTGGACACTTAAACATGTTTATTAAATATTAAAATAGTAGAACAATTTATATATTAAAAATAATCAAATTAACTGGACCCCAAGTATACCATAATTAACCTTGCCATAGAATTGGTATAGACGATTATAATGTTACCAGATTGGTGTACCGATATACTAATCATATTAGCAACTGCAATAGCTCTCAACCTAAACGTGTACAGTAATTCCAGTAATTCCAGTAATTCCAGTAATTCCAGTAATTACAGTAATTCCAGTAATTCCAGTAATACATTTCCTTTGTTCTTCAATATATTTTTATTACAGAATTATAACATTTTGAACAATGAGAATGCTTTATCTTATGTACTTTATGAATTACTTACCTTCTACTGCATATTACTAACAATTCCATCACGATTACATTTTTACAGAGCTATGAATTATGGAGGTATCGGTTCTGTAATTGGCCACGAACTTACTCACGCATTTGATAATACAGGTCTGATATAACTACATTATACTTCATTGTACCGAAGTGTACTACTTTGTACTACTTTGTACTACTTTGTACTACTTTGTACTACTTTGTACTACTTTGTACTACTTTGTACTACTTTGTACTACTTTGTACTACTTTGTACTACTTTGTACTACTTTGTATTACTTTGTACTACTTTGTACTACTTTGTACTACTTTGTACTACTTTGTACTACGTTGTACTACTTTGTACTACTTTGTACTACTTTGTACTACTTTGTACTACTTTGTACTACTTTGTACTACTTTGTACTACTTTGTACTACTTTGTACTACTTTGTACTACTTTGTACTACTTTGTACTACATTATACTACTTTGTACTACTTTGTACTACTTTGTACTGCTTTGTACTACTTTGTACTACTTTGTACTACATTATACTACTTTGTACTACTTTGTACTACTTTGTACTACTTTGTACTACTTTGTACTACTTTGTACTACTTTGTACTACTTTGTATTACTTTGTACTACTTTGTACTACTTTGTACTACTTTGTACTACTTTGTACTACTTTGTACTACTTTGTACTACTTTGTACTACTTTGTACTACTTTGTACTACTTTGTACTACTTTGTACTACTTTGTACTACTTTGTACTACTTTGTACTACTTTGTACTACTTTGTACTACTTTGTACTACTTTGTACTACTTTGTACTACTTTGTACTACTTTGTACTACTTTGTACTACTTTGTACTACTTTGTACTACTTTGTACTACTTTGTACTACTCTGTACTACTTTGTACTACTTTGTACTACTTTGTACTACTTTGTACTACTTTGTACATTACTTTAATCTGTCCTCAGGTCGGTTATATGATAAATCTGGAAACCTCCGAAATTGGTGGTCTGAACATTCTTCAAGACTTTTCAATGAGAAGTCGAAATGTTTCGTAAACCAATACAACAACTACGTCGTGGGCTCTAGCCATGTTAGACGTTGAATAGATGTGAATTGTTTACATTATCCGCTATTCATTTGTCTTATTGAACAATACAATTGTTATTTAAATGACATAAGCATAACATATTCGTTGATTATAGATATTCTATATTATATTTCTGTTTTGCGAATCGGACTCTTGAATCTTTCGCTTATAGATAAATGGTGAAATGACGCTCGGGGAAAACATTGCGGATAACGGAGGAATAGCTGCAAGCTACGAGAGTTACTTAAAATGGTCTAAGAGTAATACGGAGACTGTTAAGCTACCCGGACTGCAAAATCTTACCAATAAACAGATGTTTTTCTTAGCTTTCGCTCAGGTTGAACACTAGTGACATATATTTGATCGAGTAATAAATCAAATTTATTTAAATTCCTACATATTCACGTAAATATGAGAATATATCTGTTTATGACATCTTACTTATGTAAGAGTGATTCATATAAGTAAAATGAATATTGCATTTAAAAACAGAATTGGTGTTCTCTGTATACTCCTAAAATGGCTGCAATGTCACTAAAAGTAGATGTACATTCTTATGCCAAATACAGGTAAGATTATAAAATCAACGGTTGTATACTAGAGAAAGATAGTTCATTTTACTTTAAATAAACGTTATATTTTAATGCATTAATATATTTTCATTTTTATTATATAACAAAGTAACTAACGGTGATTAAGTTATCTAGATTATATGTGAACTATAGTTATTAAATACTTCAACGACATTTTATGCAGGTTAGAGTATATATGATTTTCGTATCTCATTTGCACAGGACAATCGGACCACTCTCGAATATGAAAGAATTTGCAACTGCATTTTCTTGCCCGAAAGCGTCGCCTATGAATCCGGAAAAGAAGTGCAAACTTTGGTGAACATTTCTACGAACAGGAGCATGTACTTATGTAATGATTTGCTGCAATTATTGGTAACAAAATATTATTAGTTTACCTACGAACACTTTCAAAATATTTTAAATATATTGCGTTTCACATTTATTTATTATTATATTACGTTACATTTGATTAAGAGGTTGATATATGTTCACATGCTGCCATACTTACCTGAATTGATTACTTAAATTGGTCTTAAAGTAACGATATTAATCTGAAGCTGAATCCTTGTAACATACGTAGATATGGTGATTTTATATAATATATTATGATCATTTTAATAAATATATTTTAACTATATATTTTATGTTTTAATTTAGAAAATTTAATATTACGCTCTTATGATATTTGATATTTGTTTTATACTATGTACATAAAATATATAAAATACTTAGTTACTCAGGTTATATAGTGATATTAGGTCATTAGTTCCTATAAGCATATATCGAAAGAAAACTAGTAATTACTTATTTTAAAATGGCTTAAATAGAATTCACAACGAAGATGTCTCAAATAGAATAATTTCAATTCATTAATTACTAAACAATTAACATATATCATTTTATTTATATATATATATATAAATTAATAAGCGAGATGATATTAAAATTTGTAAACTATTTAACATCGATGTACAATATCTTGTAATATGATTATTATTAGGCATCACGTTTTGCTTTATTAATAAATAATAGAAATTAATTAATATGTAATAATAAGAAAAATAGTCTCACGAAATTATTAGATCGATGAATATTTTCTATACTCGATATACTATAATATATTGTACAATATAATGCATAAATATAATATTTATAATTGTATTTTATTTGTTCTTGATTTACTAAGTTTTATATCATATAGAATAGAAGAATAGAGAGATAGAAGAGATAAAAGAGATAGAGGAGATAGAGGAGATAGAGGAGATAGCAGAGATAGCGGAGATAGAAGATATATAGGAGATAGAGGAGATAGCAGATATAGCGGAGATAGAAGATATATAGGAGATAGAGGAGATATAGGAGATAGAGGAGATAGGGAAGATAGAGAATATAGAGGAGATAGAGGAGATAGAATGGATATATGAGATAGAGAAGATAGAGGAGATAGGAGAGATAGAAGAGATAAAAGAGATAGAGAATATAGGATAGCTATGAGAGATAGAAGAGATAAAAGAGATATATGATATAGAGGATATAGAGGAGATAGATGAGATAGAGGAGATATGAAAGATAGCAGAGATAGCAGAGATAGAAGAAATATGAGAGATAGAAGAGATAGAAGATATATATGAGATAGAGGATATGGAGGATATATTTAGAAGATAGAGGAGATATAGGAGATAGCAGAGATAGCGGAGATAGAAGATATATAGGAGATAGAGGAGATAGAGGAAATAGAGGAGATAGGGAAGATAGAGAATATAGAGGAGATAGAGGAGATAGAGGAGATAGAAGAGATATATGAGATAGAGAAGATAGAGGAGATAGGAGATATATAAGAGATAGAGGAGAGAGGAGAGATAGAAGAGATAAAAGATATAGAGGAGATAGAGGAGATAGAGGAGATAGCAGAGATAGCGGAGATAGAAGATATATAGGAGATAGAGGAGATAGCAGAGATAGCGGAGATAGAAGATATATAGGAGATAGAGGAGATATAGGAGATAGAGGAGATAGGGAAGATAGAGAATATAGAGGAGATAGAGGAGATAGAATGGATATATGAGATAGAGAAGATAGAGGAGATAGGAGAGATAGAATAGATAAAAGAGATAGAGAATATATAGGATAGCTATGAGAGATAGAAGAGATAACAGAGATAGAAGAGATATATGATATAGAGGAGATAGAGGAGATAGATGAGATAGAAGAGATAGAGAAGATAGGATAGATAGGTGATATATAGGAGATATAATATATATAGAAGATAGAAGAGATAGAGGAGATAGAGGATATAGAGAAGATAGATGAGATAGAGGAGATAGAAGAGATAGGAGATATATAAGAGATAGAGGAGATAGGAGAGATAGAAGAGATAGAGGATATAGAAGATATATAGGAGATATAGGAGATAGAGGAGATAGAGGAGATAGGGAAGATAGTGAAGATAGAGGAGATAGAGGAGATAGAGGAGATAGTATATATATATGAGATAGAGGAGATAGGAGAGATAGGAGAGATAGAAGAGATAGAGGAGATAGAAGATATATAGGAGATAGAGGAGATAGAAGATATATAGGAGATAGAGGAGATAGAGGAGATAGTATAGATAGAGGAGATAGAGGAGATAGGAGAGATAGGAGATATAGAAGAGATAGAGGAGATAGAAGATATATAGGAGATAGAGGAGATAGAAGATATATAGGAGATAGAGTAGATAGAAGAGATAGAGGAGATAGAGGAGATAGAGAAGATAGGATAGATAGGTGATATATAGGAGATATAATATATATAGAAGATAGAAGAGATAGAGGAGATAGAGGATATAGAGAAGATAGATGAGATAGAGGAGATAGAAGAGATAGGAGATATATAAGAGATAGAGGAGATAGGAGAGATAGAAGAGATAGAGGATATAGAAGATATATAGGAGATATAGGAGATAGAGGAGATAGAGGAGATAGGGAAGATAGTGAAGATAGAGGAGATAGAGGAGATAGAGGAGATAGTATATATATATGAGATAGAGGAGATAGGAGAGATAGGAGAGATAGAAGAGATAGAGGAGATAGAAGATATATAGGAGATAGAGGAGATAGAAGATATATAGGAGATAGAGGAGATAGAGGAGATAGTATAGATAGAGGAGATAGAGGAGATAGGAGAGATAGGAGATATAGAAGAGATAGAGGAGATAGAAGATATATAGGAGATAGAGGAGATAGAAGATATATAGGAGATAGAGGAGATAGAAGAGATAGAGGAGATAGAGGAGATAGAGGAGATAGGAGAGATAGGAGAGATAGAAGAGATAGAGGAGATAGGAGAGATAGGAGAGATAGAATAGATAGAGGAGATAGAAGATATATAGGAGATAGAGGAGATAGAAGATATATAGGAGATAGAGGAGATAGAGGAGATAGAGGAGATAGAGGAGATTGAGAAATGAATGGCATTCCCTATTACGAAATTATTGACAAGTAAAACGATCTTGGTATAAATCAGTGACTAAATATTTGTTTATTTGTTTATTTTTTGCTTGATTATGTAATTTTGATTACGAAAAGAACATCATAAACTTTGCTTTGATTAATTTTGTAACACATAAACACGATATACGTACCCCGTATATACAGTGTACAATGTACAGTGTATATTTCACAGTATATATATTGGCAACAATACAACTTACAACTTACATTACAACTTACAAAAACTCTTCAATTGTATTTTATTAATTTACTAAATACGATTGTATTTAGTATATCAATATAAGATAATTTCTGAATATTATATATTATATTTATAGAAAAATACACGTAGAAAAATGAATATAGATATTATATATACTGTTCACTAATATAATAATAATAATGACAATACTAGGATATTAGTATATCATAATGGATATATGCACTCGCAATGTACACTGTACAATGTACACTCTACAATGTACAATGTACACTGTACAATGTACATTGTACACAGGTGTTTATCAAGGCTAATCACTCTCTTCCATCCCTTTGCGAGTGCATATATCCATTATGATATACTAATATCCTAGTATTGTCATTATTATTATTATATTAGTGAACAGTATATATAATATCTATATTCATTTTTCTACATGTATTTTTCCATAAATATAATATATAATATTCATAAATTATCTTATATTGATATATTAAATACAATCGTATTTAGTAAATTAATAAAATACAATTGAAGAGTTTTTGTAAGTTGTAATGTATATATGTGTTGTTGCCAAGATATCGTATTATTTAGTAAACAGAGCTTTCTAATAATTTTGTAAAGAGTGTGTTCACAGAAATAGAAAAAGAAATCACTTCCAATTTGGCGATTCACAAAATGAAATCACTTCCACCTGGGTTCCTTAACTTAGCATATCGCTTCCTCCAAATATCTTGGTCAGCATGCCATGGTACCGTGAGTGACATTGTGTCATTGTGTCATCATGTCATCGTGTCAAAGTGTTTTAGTCCGATGATGAAACGGTAAGCATACGTGTAATTTATATGAAGAATATTAGTGGCATATCGTTTTATTTGTATCATATCGTAATGTATTGTTTTATATCGCATTGTATTGTTTTGTTTTGTTTTCTATAAATTCGGGGAGTCCTTTCATCCAATAACAGAACATTAGGAGAAGAGAAATTATCAACAAAAAGTCCAATATCAATTATCTTTAATTAAGTTATTCTGGTGACGAGAGCTGGTGAATTAATTCACTGCTTCTATATATTATTTAGGACTCATGTTTTACTCCAACAGAGACTATAACAGCTGACCTAGTACATGGCAATCAACACCTTAATATATATATATATATATATATATATATATATATATATAGGTATATATATGCTCACCGCTGTAATGGATATATAATCTATAACTCTATGCCCCAATATATTACCTTCCTCTAAATGCCTCTTAATTTAATAGATCTCTTTAATTTCACATTTACATGAAGGTCAAAGTTCATTTTATCATCGATTTCATGGCCGTCTAAATGTAGCGGTGTTTCCGAGAATGAGGACGCGTGACGACAATGCGGTCGTTTGCCTCTACGTCAGGTACATATGGCGAGTTTAACTGGCTCCCCGTAACCTTGCACCGCCACCTTAACTGTGTACCAACTGTGGAACGTGACGTACGAGAGGACGAAATAAAAAACTCAATATACGACGCCCGCGTTCGCTCGTCTCGTGCACACGCCATCCCCGTAACGACGCACGCACTCATTTGTTGTGATTCGTGATTCGTGATTCTCCTGTCTCCGTCGTTACCTGATTAGTGTACGCGCGCGACGTTTCGTGTGAATATTTAATCGTCCGACTTCAATCCGGTATACCGTACTCAGTTCCGGAGCGTATACGATCGCGTACCTTCCACTCCGGGGGACACATTAGTTCTTCCCGCACTTACCTCCACCATAAACATCCACTCCGCAGCACGTTTATTTCAACCTGTCCGACGTCTGTATGCCCACCGCCATCTCTACTTACACCTCGCCAATTTCCAACGTCTACACCTCTACCCAGACTACTTGCAGTGTATTCGCTTCATTCGGACTTGCCACTAACTACAGTAGAATGCTTTGTTGAAGCGTTCCGAGGTCACTAGGTCGAGGTCCAGTTGTAAAGGTCTCATATGTTCGACAGAAGGTTAGTACTAGTGGGTTAAGAGTGGGTTTGATACGACTAGTGAAGAGAAGTAAACCCAGTGGTGAAATAAGTGAAGTGGTATAAAAGAGATTGTAATGTAAAGTTTAGGGTAGGGGAGTCTGAAAGACGGGTAGTTGAATGGAAAGTGAAAATATATAGAGAGGGGAGAAAGGGAGATAGACTGGGAAGAGATGAAGATAGTGTGGGAAGAGAGAATTTTAGAGTGGGAGATAGAGTGGTAATGAAGGAAGATATACTGGGAAGAAAGTAAGATGTAATGGGAAGAGAGTGAGATAAAGTGTGAATTTAAAATAAGATTTGAATATGAATTGGAGGGCAGTTGAGTGTGAAAGAAAGCTTAGTGATGGATAGTTGAGAGGTAAAAAATAAATATATATATATATATATATAATATATATTAATATATACATATATCCAATACAATAATTATATACAGTACAATTTAATTGTGTA
>OZ038312.1:43967351-44180246 GCA_964035775.1 Osedax frankpressi
AATGCTAATGCTAATTATAATAATAATACTAATGATATTGCTACCTGACTACCAAAACTACTGTATCACTTCAAGTTTCTTTCATAACATCTAGACATTAGAAATTTATATCTGTAGTTTATATACTCATTATATAATTAATATGGCATATTATAAAGTAATCCTTTTCTTTTATGGTAATTAATGTGTTGGGGATAAAATAGTTTGTTTAAATATATTAAAGAATGATACAAATTTGTATCTTTTCATGTAACACGAATACAAAAATTAACATATAAATCATTTTAAAATGTCAAATATATTTAAATATACACTTAAATATTATTATAGATATTATTTAGAATTTATATATAAATATATATATATATATATATATATATATATATATATATATATATATATATATATATATATATATATATATATTGTATTCAATATAATAGATTCATTTCAACCCATAACAGGAAGTTTGATAACCTTTAACTTCTAACTATCAACACCTTTTTAGCTCTTGGGTAGGTGTACAATATATTTGCACCGCATTATTAATCTAATTCTATAAATTATTTTAACACTACTTTTATATTTGGTCATCAAATTAATCTAGTGACCTTCAGCTTGGTACAAACAACTTGGCCAATACGACACCTAATTAGTTTTTAGTAGTATAGCTTACTTATGTCTACCATGTCTCAAAGAGTTATAATTTGACATGAAACTTCTATGATATAATTCTAATTAGAGATTAATGGAAGGTAAAATAGATATACGTAATGAAAATATATATTCTAAGAAAAACCAATGTAAAATTTTTCCAAATTCCCGATAAATAAAAATAAAATTGACTTAATCAGGGAGAAATATCTGAAGGACGGTTTGAGATAGTCATGGAAAGTGAACATGTAGACTACTATAGAAGATGTATGCATATATTATATCTACTGAGTGTATATTATATCTACTGAGTGTATATTATATCTACTGAGTGTATATTATATCTACTGAGTGTATATTATATCTACTGAGTGTATATTATATCTACTGAGTGTATATTATATCTACTGAGTGTATATTATATCTACTGAGTATATATTATATCTACTGTGTGTATATTATATCTACTGAGTGTATATTATATCTACTGAGTGTATATTATATCTACTGAGTGTATATTATATCTACTGAGTGTATATTATATCTACTGAGTGTATATTATATCTACTGAGTATATATTATATCTACTGTGTGTATATTATATCTACTGAGTGTATATTATATCTACTGAGTGTATATTATATCTACTGAGTGTATATTATATCTACTGAGTGTATATTATATCTACTGAGTGTATATTATATCTACTGAGTATATATTATATCTACTGTGTGTATATTATATCTACTGAGTGTATATTATATCTACTGAGTATATATTATATCTACTGTGTGTATATTATATCTACTGAGTGTATATTATATCTACTGAGTGTATATTATATCTACTGAGTGTATATTATATCTACTGAGTGTATATTATATCTACTGAGTGTATAGTATATCTACTGTGTGTATATTATATCTACTGAGTGTATATTATACCTAATGAGTGTATATTATATCTACTGTGTGTATATTATATCTACTGAGTGTATATTATATCTACTGAGTGTATATTATATCTACTGAGTGTATATTATATCTACTGAGTGTATATTATATCTACTGAGTGTATATTATATCTACTGAGTGTATATTATACCTACTGAGTGTATATTATATCTACCGAGTGTATATTATATCTACTGAGTGTATATTATATCTACTGAGTGTATATTATATCTACTGAGTGTATATTATATCTACTGAGTGTATATTATATCTACTGAGTGTATATTATATCTACTGAGTGTATATTATACCTACTGAGTGTATATTATATCTACCGAGTGTATATTATATCTACTGAGTGTATATTATATCTACTGAGTGTATATTATATCTACTGAGTGTATATTATATCTACTGAGTGTATATTATATCTACTGAGTGTATATTATATCCCAATCTAGCTTTGGTTGCATGTTCATTTAATAATATTTCCGAAATGTTCCGGATAAATAATAAGTTCATTCGGAAGTTGCTTGTCTTCAATCTATTTCAATGTATATACCAGTTCAACGAAATCCTTTTAAGCTCTTTGTTCCGTCAGAGATATGATAACACTCATGAGCTAAGCTAAGTGGGCTATATATACGTCACTTAGCTCATATGTGTAATAATGCATGCGGAGGAAAAATCTATAAAAGAATAATATAAGCTTGACTTCTGACTAACTGATTTACATGTTAACTGTATATAACGAGTAACGGTAATCGTGTTTATATTCATTATAGTGTAAACCAAACTACTCGAAAGCTTCTTACTTCTACGACATAGCTAAATGACATACAACCATAACGTGCAGGACATTTAAAGTCCAGTTAATATTAACATATGTAGACCTTGCCAGAGAGGTCACACTTACCTGTATTGATTTCTATCTTAACAACCTGAAATCAGCGTACTGTATGGCAACAACTCACAGCTTGCGAGTGTAGTGTTTGAGGTAGTATTCCTATGCAATGTACACTGTATAGTGTACAATGACCTTTAGTAAACATTATTGTGATGTAGAGTTTCTAGTAGGAGAACATGTATATATATATACATATATATATATATATATATATATATATATATGTATGTTTGTGTATGTATGTATGTGTGTATTTAAATAACTATACCAGATATTCATATTTACATTATTTATAATATAAAAAATCTACCAGTACTTATATATTATATAATATCTATATATCTGTTTTTAATTACAAGATGAGTTCATAACAATACATTGTCGATTTACTATCATCTGATTATGTAGGCCTTGGTATATATGCATTTATGTATATATATATATATAAATATATATATATATATATATATTTGTGTGTGTGTATATATATTTATATATATATATGTATATATATATATATATATATATATATATATATATCCACACGCATATACGTAAATATATATATAAATATATATACATATAACTACTAAATAAATATAGTGAATATTGATTTAAATCCATGCAAAAACTTAAAACTCGGAATACATCTACTTCCTAATAATTAATCAAAGGAGTTGATACCAGGACAATATCCGGAGATAGTCCTCTACTATTAAAGATATTCTCAAAAAACAGAAAATCATTTCAAAGATGCCACCAGTGCCCCCGAAGTTCCAATATAATTACCGTAAATGAATGTTAATCTGATAATTAGAATTAATTACTTTATCATATAGACACATCTAGTAGTATACTACTCATACATATGGATACAGATACCTTATACGGCTTCTAGTCTAGTTAGATATATTGATATACCCAACGAAAATAAATACAAATAAAGCGTGGAGTGTTTCTGTAAATATAATGTGGCGTTCAGATTTAAATTAATGTTGAGTTTCATTTGTGTACGCACTCGAATTTGCAATATCAAAAGGAAATTTCAGCAATTTTATAGTCTTTATGGAAAAGTGTGATACAATATGGAATCGAAACGTTGACTGATAGAATAATTCTTGTAAATATTGTTGAAGGATACTTCCATTTAGTATAAATTAATAAATCTTGAATTAGTGTATTAGATAATAAATTTGAATGTGAAAACTATGTACTTTGTATTATATCATATATTTGTATTAAATCATATATTTGTTACTTTGTTACTCAATTAACATAGTTGATTACTAATATATGATGTACTATTTTGTTTTAAATATGAACAATTTCTAATAGACTTGTTAGATCTAATATAGTTGTATTTGCCGGAAGTAAGTGTATTCTAGATATATGCCAGAACTTCTGTATTAAATGGAAGTATTGTATCCTACGATAATAGTTACAATCATTATTTTTACCAACCTATAATTAACCATAGACTCATTATGTGTCCTTTTCGTTGTTAAAATCTCATATTACAACAAGTAATATATAAATATATCCACCGAAAATAAAATTGACAAATAAAATTAACTAGGAAATATATTTCCAACTATAGCTGGACTATCGTAGTTGGTTAATGTTCGTTGTTGATACAATTGGTTTATGGTATAAGGGTAAAGAAGATATACATATACTTTTTAGAATAGTTAATGACTCGCTAAATCAAATAAACCTAAACAATAAATATATGTAATAAACCTAAAAGCCAACTTCGAAAACCAGATGTTTAATTTACAACAAACATTCCTTGGAGTGTAAACCTTCTTAGAATTAATAAATCCATTTACAACATAAACCCACTTACCAACTTGGAATTTGTATCAAAAATTCATTTAATTGGTAGAAAAATTAATAAAATACTCCATATTATATATTCAGGTAATTATTTTTATTTTACTATATTATAATATTATAATTTTATATTGTTCATATAATTTTATATTTGTACATTTCCTAATGTATTTATTTTATTACATCATACCTTATATAATTTTACTCATTCCAAATTAATTGTATCCATTTAATTATTAAGAATTGATATCAGTTTTAATTATAAAATATAGATTATATATTATCAATCAATAAGGCTGAAATAATTACTTTAGATCAGAACATTTGGCTGCGACTTTATTTATCACTAACTTTATTTTTAAAGTATTGCTAGTATATATGACAATACACTAATATACATGTATTAATAGTATATAAATTACACACGATATATAATATATAAATTTATATATATTTATATTTATATATATATATATATAAGGTAATAGCTTATTCACGAATATATTTAATCTAGCAATCGAACTTGTTATTCATTACTTATTACCTATTACTTATTACTTACTACTTATTACCTGTTACTTATTACCTGTTACTTATTACCTATTACTTATTACCTGTTACTTATTACCTGTTACTTATTACCTGTTACTTATTACCTGTTACTTATTACCTGTTACTTATTACCTGTTACTTATTACCTATTACTTATTACTTATTACTTGTTACTTATTACTTGTTACTTACTACTTGTTACTTATTACCTGTTACTTACTACTTGTTACTTATTACGTATTACCTATTACCTGTTACTTATTATAGTTCATTACACCTGTTATTCTTTTCAAATACATTTCATATTTCAATGTAAAGATAATGATCAGTAATATTTTACTAATACAAAATAATAACATATTTTGTAAACAAATAACTAAATAAATAACTATTGTATTTTTGTAAAATATTCAATTGATAAATAACAATGTATATAACAACGAATTACATAATAAATGATTAAAACACTCATATTTTATTTATCACACAATTATCATACACTTAACTACACACTTAACCGCACACTTTGCCACCCACTTAACCACACAGTTAATCACACATTTAACCACACACCCGTTTACAGTAAACTCCATAGAAACATAGCAAAAAATCCAGGTTTTTAATTTGTATTTATTGTGTAATAAAATGTAATTTATTTTTTTAATTGAAGATATTTAATACATTTTGATTATAATTTTGTATCATACATTCACTCCGTTTACTGATTATTACATAACGCTGTCTTCTGAGATAATCAGATCGTTATAGAAATATTGAAGTAACTCCTCGACTCCCCACGTCATCGCAGATGCAGTTTACCGAGTACCTAGTGGGACGGGCCGTGGACAGCGGATCTTACGTAACGGTGGCGTTGTGCGTCGCCGGGTTGCTAGGCAACATTGCGTGCGCCCGCGTAATGCTCGAGGATCGTTTCCGCCAGCTCTCCAGTTCAGTGTTTCTTTTCTGTTTGGCAATCGTCGACTCGATGGTATTGGTCGTGGAAGGCCTCGACGACTTGGCTGTACGAACTTCTTGGTTCGACTCGGACAACGACGTTATCGCCGGAAACGGCCACGGTGGTCAATGGCGTTGCAGGGCCGTATCGTTTCTCGGCCAGGCTAGTCGAATCGCCGGTTCGTGGTTGGTAGTGGCGTTGGCTATAGAGGCTGCAACCGCTAATCCGACTAGAGCCGCCGCTGCCACCGCTATCCGCGGCCGCTATAGAGTGGTACGGACCCGGTCGCGAGCCCTTCACGTCAGCATGACCGTTATACTGTTGTCCGTAGCCGGAGCGTTTCCGTTACTCGTTATCACGAAGGTGTCCGACTCGGCCGGAGTTGCCTATTGTTCCAGTAAGTACGCCGTGTTCCGGAGGCTCTACAGCCACCTGGTACTCTCCGTCGGAGTGGACGTAGTCGCGCCAACCTTACTCATCGTCTTGGCGCTAGGCACAAGTCTAACTCGCCACTTTCGTAAGGACCAAAATCATAACGTTCGACTCGAGCGAGCTAGACTCGGAGTGGCGGGAATAGCCGCAGCTGTGGCGGGCGTCACTACTCGCTCTCCAGATCAGTGGTCCTACCGAACCACGACATCTAAACGCTCGTTGTCGTTAAAAAGCGTCATTCCGATCTCCGTAGCTATGCTAGTGTCTTTATTGCCGTACGCGTATCTCGAGAGTGTAGCGGTAGCGAATCGTCTTCGAACTCCGGGTCCGCTGGACATCGCGTTATCGCCTTCTTCCTACTTCTCCCCTTCCCATATATCCGGCGTCCCCATCGCAGCCTCCTCCTCCTCCTTGACCGCCTACTCGACCGGAAGCAGCACCCGCGAGCGCTTTCTGATCTCCGTAGCTCGTACGCTACTCGTAGTAAACTATGCGGCGAAATTCTTTATCTTGTTGGCGTTCGACGGTCAAGTGCGTTCTGCTACTTCATCTCTAATGGCGTGCGGTCGCAGACGTGCGACAGGTTCAAGAGCCTCGCGCTCGGGCCATAGCGCGCCTCGAGCAGAGACGCGATGGGTTACCGACTCTTATGACGTCACCGGTAAAGAGGTCTCGTACTCGATACCCGTCGACAGACTAGCGAACTACGATAGCGGTCTTATGTAGCCTAGGGACAGGGGTAGTGTAGGGTCAGGGGTTATGTAGGGTTAGGGGTAGCCTCGGAAAAGAGTTGGGTAATGGCGCAATACGGGAAGGTGTGGGTGTTGGGGAGTAGTATAGGTCAAGTGAAAGGGAATCGTAGTGCGATTCGTAGGAGTCAAGATGGTGTCGGTAAATGGTCTGATTAGGCCGATGGGGGTCTGATGAGGTCGATGGGGTCTGATGAGGCTGATTGGGGTCTGATGAGGTCGATGGGGGTCTGATGAGGACGATAGGGGTCTGATGAGGCCGATGGTATTAGGAATGTCGTACTATAAAAGTTCCAAATATGTACATAGTGTTTGTCACGAGGTTAGAAGTCGTAAGTATCTTAATGAAGGGGTCAATAATAAAAGGTCACTTGGCTGGGATGGAATTCGTTACGCCCACGTGATCGTTAGATAGATGTAGATAAGCACATTCGAGGTAACGATAGGTAAAAGTTATCTAACAATCTCGAGGAGCGATATTCATCATTACATCATTACAGATCGTTATATAACCGCGACTATGAATAATGAAGGTACTGGTGAAGTATAAAGCTGTCGAATATAGTATATTGTGAATATAGTATATATTATATATATACTGAACCAATATTTTATAAACAAGATTATTTGTAATCGTAACATTTATTGTAAATCCAGAATTTACATTTGATGAAATATTGAAATAGCAATTTATTTATTCGAGTTATTTTAATCGGAATGTATGCTATACCATCTGCATTCGGAATTAACATTGGATTGTATAATAAAAGTAATAACATAGCTTTCATTTATTTATTGGACGATTAAAACTCTTCGTAAAAGAAAACAGAAAATAAATAGATTTATTTGAAAATCTAGTTATTTACAACAGATCCATTTAGACTTTGAAATTAACAATATATTATAATATTAATAAATTATAATATTATTACGTTTAGCCGATTAATTTATTCGTATTCCAAATCATAATTATTTCAATTTTATCGTCTTATTTTTTTTGATTTCATTAATTTTGTCCATGGCAATCAAATTAGCCTTTACAAGTTTAGTTTTCTTTACCATCGGTTGTCGAATAATGCGTTCTGGTTTATTCTCAGAGGATTTTCCAAATATTTCAGAACTTAATTCACTTTGTTTATCCTTTCTCCACTGAAATTAGAGTGCATTATATAATGATTAGATTAATAATCAAAATAATATTAACATTCAATTTAATAAGATCGAAAACATTAATTCATTAATATTATATCGGTTGACTATTATTATAGTGATAATGATAGCTATTTAGTTATTTACACTAAGGAAACTTGAAACTTTGTTTTAGAATAAAATAATGATTATGAACATTATAAAAACATTATGTCAATGCTAAATGAAACAAGTAATTAACTTATAACATAATATAATGTATGCAATCCAGAGTAATTATTATAAAATATAAATAATAAGTGATCAATACATTCATTTATAAGTTAATACATTAATTACTTTACGTTAGTATACAAATTCGAACTTAAAATTAATATAAAATCCAACGTTTATAAATTAACTTAAATTAACTTTAATTTAATTTAAATTCATTTTGATATGTTAACAAATTTTCATACAATTTTGATTAGTAAAATACGGGAGGAATTACAAACTACTAATGTTTTGGATATACAAAGGAAAGATAAACTTATGTATTATGTATTACAATATGTATTATAATATGTATTATTATATGTATTATAATATGTATTATAATATGTATTACAATATGTATTATAATATGTATTAAAATATGTATTACAATATGTATTATAATATGTGTTATAATATGTATTACAATATGTATTATAATATGTATTACAATATGTATTACAATATGTATTATAATATGTATTACAATAAGTATTACAATATGTATTACAATATGTATTACAATATGTATTACAATATGTATTACAATATGTATTACAATATGTATTATAATATGTATTATAATATGTATTAAGATATTATTACATATATTAAGATTTGTATTAAGAGAAGTATTAATATATATATTAAGTTATTTATTAAGATATTAATTAATAATGACTTAATAAATATGTATTTAAGATATGTATTAAAATATTAATTAAATTAATAAATAAAATATCTTAATAAATATATTGTATTAAAATATGTATTAATATATCTATTATTATAATTATTAAAATATTTAGCTATGATGTAAAATAAACGATATATATATTCTAATAATATATAAATTTTAATTTATATACTATTAAAGGTAAAGATAATCTTACTCAATTGATTTAATTCATTTTAAAATACTTATTATTTCTGTCAATAATCCATTTTATAAATCGGAAACATTTTTAAATTCGTTATTTTCATTTTATATTGAATACGCTATTTAATAATCAATAGCATAACTGTCTCAGTGCATCGAATTTAATGTAATGTCATAACGGCATCGATATAATAACCGGCGACAGAGATACAAAAACTGACCCGATCTTCGACGACTCTCATGAGATCAAAAGAATGCCTCGTGTTATAATCCACTATCTGCTCATCAAATGCCGAGTGTACGTTAATTTCATCCCTGTAAATATAGCAAAGTTTTAATACATATCGCCCAAGTATAATTTCGGAGATTGGAGTGTCGCAATTAATAAATGAACATTCGATAACGTTCGCGATGAATATTATAACATTAAATATTATATAATATCATATTTTGAATTTCACTGATTGATGTCTAGAAACTTTTTGTGAATTAATTAAACCTTATATTATATTATAAATATATAAATATATAAATATACAAATATATATATATATATATATATATATATATATATATATATATATATATGCACATACATATAAACATCTTCGCGTATTGAGCTAAATGTTGTACATACCTCAGCGAAGGTCGTAGGAATTCGATATCTCGTACCGGATATGATAGGAAAACTGATTTGACCTTTTCACCCCGGCGCTTCGTCGTTGGTTCGTAGACTTCGGGCAAAGGTGGCAGATACAATTCGGCCAAGAGGACGGAGACGTGAGATGCCAATGACTCACCGCGCTTGACCGCAAAGGTCGCCTCGTAGATTTCGAGGTCGGCGTCAACCTGTCAACACCACGGAGGTCATAGGTCAATATGGTCGTGTGTTAGATGTGTTTAGTCGATGAAGATTCAAGTTAAAGGTGGTGTTTTAATCGAGTAGCTATACATATTTTGCATAGAATTCATTATTATTCTTCAGTATAATCTAATATCTTCTTATTTTATCTATATAATATGTCTACCTAATATATCCCTAACCATGTCTTCTCGCGACTTATCGATATAAAATGTAATAGAGCTAACATATTTGATGATCAACCTCTTTAGATCACCTATTATTATACTCTATAATATTAGCACATTTTCTTCATAAATCATTTCACCTATCTCCATCTTCCACTACTCTTTCCCAACCCATATCCCCGTAGTCCACGATTTACTTCTACTATTGTTACAAAAATCAAAACATTCCAAGTCCGTTTATTCACTATTTACCATTGGACTACTTCACAACTATTCAAGTGATTATCTTTTGTCATATCTATCCTCTCAGTCTTGATCCCTCTCTTTACAACAATAACTCCTTTGTACCCCCTTCCTCATCGTTAGCACCTCTAGAATAAACATATCCTCTAGCAAAAGTATCCCTATCTTCAAATCCAAATCTTCCTCTTTCCCTCCTACCCCTATCCATATCCCTAACCTCTCATAATATATTCATATAATCCCTCTTTTTTACCTATCTTCCCATTTTCCTAACCTACAGTAAAATCTAGTTGATAAATATAGTCTCTATATTATATTATCTTCTCTTCTCTACCCATACTCCTATCTCATCTCCTAATCATATCACCCTAGCATCCCTCAGGTATGCCATCCCTCCTCCCGCTTACCTGTCCCACAGCAAAAGCCTCCAATACTCTAGAGTCCCTCTCTTTGCCGGTGACGCATTGGAGGGCTGCGGTTGCCGTGGTAACAAGGCCTTCGGTGTCTGAGTCACGCTTCAATGCGCACACGCGTACCAAAGACCTTACCGCCGAGTACCTGACTCTCCAATCGCGGTCGTCTGCGATGTGCGGGTGTAATGTGCGGGTGTAATGTGCGTGTGTAATGTGCGGGTGTAATGTGCGGGTGTAATGTGCGGGTGTAATGTGCGGGTGTAATGTGCGGGTGTAATGTGCGGGTGTAATGTGCGGGTGTAATGTGCGGGTGTAATGTGCGGGTGTAATGTGCGGGTGTAATGTGCGGGTGTAATGTGCGGGTGTAATGTGCGGGTGTAATGTGCGGGTGTAATGTGCGGGTGTAATGTGCGGGTGTAATGTGCGGGTGTAATGTGCGGGTGTAATGTGCGTGTGTAATGTGCGTGTGTAATGTGCGGGTGTAATGTGCGGGTGTAATGTGCGGGTGTAATGTGCGGGTGTAATGTGCGGGTGTAATGTGCGTGTGTAATGTGCGTGTGTAATGTGCGGGTGTAATGTGCGGGTGTAATGTGCGGGTGTAATGTGCGGGTGTAATGTGCGGGTGTAATGTGCGGGTGTAATGTGCGGGTGTAATGTGCGGGTGTAATGTGCGGGTGTAATGTGCGGGTGTAATGTGCGGGTGTAATGTGCGGGTGTAATGTGCGGGTGTAATGTGCGGGTGTAATGTGCGGGTGTAATGTGCGGGTGTAATGTGCGTGTGTAATGTGCGGGTGTAATGTGCGGGTGTAATGTGCGGGTGTAATGTGCGGGTGTAATGTGCGGGTGTAATGTGCGGGTGTAATGTGCGGGTGTAATGTGCGGGTGTAATGTGCGGGTGTAATGTGCGGGTGTAATGTGCGGGTGTAATGTGCGGGTGTAATGTGCGGGTGTAATGTGCGGGTGTAATGTGCGGGTGTAATGTGCGGGTGTAATGTGCGGGTGTAATGTGCGGGTGTAATGTGCGTGTGTAATGTGCGTGTGTAATGTGCGGGTGTAATGTGCGGGTGTAATGTGCGGGTGTAATGTGCGGGTGTAATGTGCGGGTGTAATGTGCGTGTGTAATGTGCGTGTGTAATGTGCGGGTGTAATGTGCGGGTGTAATGTGCGGGTGTAATGTGCGGGTGTAATGTGCGGGTGTAATGTGCGGGTGTAATGTGCGGGTGTAATGTGCGGGTGTAATGTGCGGGTGTAATGTGCGGGTGTAATGTGCGGGTGTAATGTGCGGGTGTAATGTGCGGGTGTAATGTGCGGGTGTAATGTGCGGGTGTAATGTGCGGGTGTAATGTGCGGGTGTAATGTGCGGGTGTAATGTGCGGGTGTAATGTGCGGGTGTAATGTGCGGGTGTAATGTGCGGGTGTAATGTGCGGGTGTAATGTGCGGGTGTAATGTGCGGGTGTAATGTGCGGGTGTAATGTGCGAGTGTAATGTGCGGGTGTAATGTGCGGGTGTAATGTGCGGGTGTAATGTGCGGGTGTAATGTGCGGGTGTAATGTGCGGGTGTAATGTGCGGGTGTAATGTGCGGGTGTAATTGCGGGTGTAGAACATAGAGAGAGTTTGCTAGACTAGGGTCACTAAACATTTGCACTTCAGAGATCTTGTTTATTTGGCAACGTTGTAGTGGGTTTTGTGTTTTTTGCATGATTTATTAGCCGAATTATAAACAATATTATTAGGAAGTTAATTTTTAATTATCTTTTTATATATAAAATAATTAGAACCATTTTTAAGTATATATATTTTATAACATATTGACAGTCTATTTTGCATGATTATTAAAATATATATTTAATTTCTCAATAAAATATTCTATATTAGTGGCAATATATTTTATATTTATATTGATAAACAATAAATATCTGATATCGTTTGATGAGGTTAATGGATGAATTAAAATAAAAATGCAATACATTATTTGAGATATTGCTATATATTACATTAAAGAATATTGCATATTTGATTCAATATTTAATATCTGTTTTAGCAATAAATAATAACTTTGATATAATCAATATTAGTATAATTGTTTATATATAGTAATGCCATTGAGTACAATTGTGATTTGTATAACTTATAAATAGTATATGTGGGTAATTATTTAAACAAATAACTATAGAGACAATTACCTTACAAATCTAAATATAACTGAAAAGCATAATTATTAAATAAAATTAAATAATATGGTAAACTTATTAATTCCAGTAAAAATATATAATCTTTTAATCTATGAATTAAAACTATATGTTGAAATTATGAATAATGAAAATTTCAAAAACACTAATTAATATTTCATTTAAATATTAAATGTCAGAAAGCATTAAAAAAAGTTTCAACTGTTTTTATAAGAGACTAATATTTATGTAGATAAAATGTAAATAATATTCCTCGTATATTTGTATGAATTCGTTAAGAATTAAATTAAAAGAACTTTCCACCTTATAAAATTCCATTAAAGGTCAGTATCTCAGTATACGGTTAGTAAGTTAACGAGTTAGATAATGAGAAATTATTTCTATATCTTATTAAATATGTATATTTTAAGTATGATATATTTATAATATATAAATATATATATATATGAAAGTAATACACATGTATATATATAAATATGCATATATATATATATATATATATATATATATATATGTATATATATATATATATATATATATGTATATATATATATATATATATATATATATATATATATATATATATGTATACATATATATATATATATATATATATATATGTATACATATATATTTATATATATATATATATATATGTATACATATATATTTATATATATATGTGAATATGTAAATATTAAAAATATAATTATAACGAATTCATATATAATAATAACTATTGGTATACAAATGTCATTATATTAAATTATATAGTTTAAAATAAAAATGAGTGTTCTTAAAATAAATCAAATACTCCCTTACCATTAAATACATAAGTTGCATAGAAAATAGTTGCAATCCTTGTCACCCACAAGAATTACAGCTACTCCACGAATTGTAATACCAATATCAAACCCAGATATCCAATTCCATATTCTACATGACATCGCCGTTAGTCTCACCTGTTTGTAGTAACTGCCCGAATTTAGTTAGAGCGATGAGACCTCCACCTCCGCCGTTGACGTAATCCCCTCCTTCCCCCGCCCGCACTCCGACCAGAGCCGCCTTGCGCAGACTGCTAGTCGCGCCGTTGATGACCACGCCGGTCAGCAGGTCGACGTATGTAACGGCCACTTCCCACGGCCACACGTGTAGTCCTCGAAGACCGGTATGATTCTGAGGCGGGGAAATTGCAGAAGTGTTTGGAGAGTAGTTGCAGAAGTGCAACCAACCGAAGGTAATGTATATATAAATATGCATATATATATATATATATATATATATATATATATATATATATATATATATATATTATATAATTATATTAATATATTTTTAATTTAATGAATTAATAAAATATATTAAAAAGAACAATACATTTTAATTCAAAAGAAAATTAATTGTATACAATACAATCTAGACAATAGTATGCCATAAAGTAACAATAAATCAGGTGGATTCTGATGATTAATTAATAATTGTAAGAAGAATAAATATTAGAGTAAAAAGCTTGAATTGTGTTATTTACGAAGATGACCAGATATGAAATTTTTACAACTCATTTTTAAATGAATCAATTTCTAAAGTTAATATCAGCAATATTTTTAATAATTATTATTGATAATAATATTATACCAAGCAGAAGGTTTTTATTTTTTAAATATAATTATTATTTTCATTATAAAATATATATAATATATTATTTAATTTTACTATTTTAAAAGATTAATCCATTTTTTAATTGTATCTCTGAAAACGTGAATATTTTATATCTGCATATATTTCTAAATTCACTTCTAAATAATATTTCATATTCGTTTATAAATATATTCGAAATACAATTCACATTTAGGTTTAATAGTTGAAAATGTTTTAAAATTTAAAATTTCATTTAAATTATATAAACTTATTATTACATCTTAGTAACTTAATATTACTTCATAGTAACTTATCATTACATCATATTAACTTATTATTACTTTACATTAACTTATTATTACATCATAGTAACTTATTATTACATCATAGTAACTTAATATTACATCATATTTAATTACTCTTACAGGATTTCATAGTATAATGATATAGATATAGCCTAAATAATGCATCTATTTATGTTATTAAAAATTACTTTATAGATCAAATTAAGTTAGCTATAAATAGATTTAAACAATAGTGTGTTAATGTTTATAATATTTTGTTTCCTAATCTTTAATATATTTATTTAATTATTTTACATATTTATATTATAATATTTATTTATATTAACGGCATATTCTAAGTAAAATAAACAGATATTATTGATTAGTATTTATAATGCAAATGCTAATATAATAATGCTAATTATACAATGCTAATTATAAAATATTAATAATTTAATTGTCTAATTGTCTATAAATTATATCTTTATATTTCCTTTATATGTCTTTTTAAATAATTAAATATAATTCATTATTGAAATGTTTTCCTACTCTAAACAAAGAAAGTATATTATTTGATAAAATTATAAAATATGGACACAGAGGTTAAAAATTTGATTAATAAAAAAAATAGTATTTATTAATATCTAATTTATAATTAATAATTAAAATAATAATAATGAATTATTTTATGCAAATTAAAAGTTTCCACTAGAAGAATAAAATCAAAATTTATGAAATAAACATGAAAGATATTGTATATTAATTTTATATCGATAATAATATATAATAATATATTCTTAAAAATATATAATGAAAAATAATATATTTTTATTTCGAAAGTTATTAGATTAATTATGAAATACATATTAAAATGAATTATTTTGATATCATTGAGTCAATACATATTTATAAACTAATAACTAATCAAATATCGGACATATTATATTGAAGAAATAAATAAGTTTGCTAAAATAATACTAATATTAATTCACCATGTAAATTTTAAATTAAATAATAACTTTTGAAAACTCACAACCAGATATTTTTTTTATAAAACCAATATTTATGTATACATCATTTTAAAAATAGATTAAATGATTTTATAATATATAGAAATAGATAAATAATAATATAATATATTAACCTATATTATAGTTAGATAATCAAATATCTGATAACTATATTAATAATTATTTCATAATAAATAATACTTATTTATCACAATCAATAAAGTTTATTTAAGTTAAGAGCATATTTTAATAACAGACTATTAATTTTGAACAAAATTATTTCATTTATAATATACAATTTATTTAAAAAGTTATGGAAAAAAGTTATAGAAAAAATACTTACCCTCAATAGAGGCAAGTTACTGAATTCTGCCTGTTTTACTGAGTCCTCTGGAAGTTGTCTGTATTAAGAATGTTATTATATAGAGGTAATAATGCCATAGTAGTGTCAGTGATAGAATTATTTAAAGTTGTAGAAGTAGTTGAGGTAGTAAAGAGTAGATAAGGTAATTAGGTAGTGGAAGGTAGTGAAAAGTAGTGCCGTAGTGGAAGGTAGTGAAGTAATTATGCAAAACGTTACTCACCTCGTAGTCAACGTGTTATTAGTATGTTGTCGTGACTTGACTTTAGCGGAGAGAGAGCATTCATCTGATAACAGATTAAGGACAATGGCATTGTGTACATTTCTTACAGTAGGTAGATTTCAGATAATGATCTCGAAATAATTTGATTATTACACAACTATAGGAATAATGCAGAGAATTGCTAAATGTAATTATAATCATTATTATAAATATATTAAAGTAGTGTATGGGAGCGAATAAGGGGCAACGATGGATTTGCTTGGGGAGGATTAGACCATTAATACATATGGGCGGACTAAATAAGAACTACTAGTAATAATGGATTGACTTGGGGAGGATTTGACAAGCAGTACATATGGGCGGACTAAATAAGAACTACTAGTAACCTCGTATGGAAATAAAACCCTCAGCCAAGTGGAAAACCACCAAGAGAACAGCGAGGTCGTGTTTAGCTGCATCTCCGAGAATCTGAAATGCGCAGACAACGTCGATCCTGAGCAGTAATGGGGATGATATTACACAAACGTACTCTAATAACACTCTAATAACACAATAGTAATACTCTGATAATATACTAATAATACTGTAAAAATACCCTAATGATACAATGATAATACTCTGATAATTAATAATAATTAATAATACTCTAATAATAATTAATAATATCTAAATATACTAAATATTATTTTAATAATACTCCAATAATAATATAATAATAATCTAATATTACTCTAATAATACTCTAATAACACAATAGTAATACTCTCATAATACTCTGATAATATACTAATAATACTGTAAAAATACCCTAATGATACAATGATAATACTCTGATAATTAATAATAATTAATAATACTCTAATAATAATTAATAATATCTAAATATACTAAATATTATTTTAATAATACTCCAATAATAATATAATAATAATCTAATATTACTTTAATAATACTCTAATAATACTGTAATGATACACTAATATTACTCTAATAATAATTAATAATAATTAATAATATCTAACAATACTCTAATAATACTCTAATAATATTTTAATAATATTCTAATAATATTCTAATAATACTCTAATAATACTCTAATAATACTCTAATAATACTCTAATAATATTCTAATAATACTCTAATAATACTCTAATAATATTCAAATAATAATCTAATAATATTCTAATAACACTCTAATAATATTCTAATAATACTCAAATAATACTCAAATAACACTATAATAATACTCTAATAATACTCTAATAATACTCTAATTATACTCTAATAATACTCTAATAATATTCTAATAATACTCTAATAATACTCTAATAATACTCTAATAAAATTCTAATAATACTCTAATAATACACTAATAATATTCTAATAATATTCTAATAATATTCTAATAATACTCTAATAATACTCTAATAATACTCTAATAATACTCTAATAATACTCTAATAATACTCTAATAATACTATAATAATACTCTAATAATAATATAAAAATACTCTAATAATACTCTAATAATACTCTAATAATACTATAATAATACTCTAATAATACTATAATAATACTCTAATAATAATATAATAATACTCTAATAATACTCTAATAATACTTTAATAATATTCTAATAATATTCTAATAATACTCTAATAATACTCTAATAATACTCTAATAATACTATAATAATACTCTAATAATACTCTAATAATACTATAATATTATTCTAATAATAATCTAATAATATTCTAATAATATTCTAATAATAATCTAATAATACTCTAATAATATTCTAATAATAATCTAATAATAATCTAATAATACTCTAATAATACTATAATAATATTCTAATAATACTCTAATAATACTCTAATAATACTCTAATAATACTATAATAATACTATAATAATACTCTAATAATAATCTAATAAAACTCTAATAATACTCTAATAATATTTTAATAATATTCTAATAATATTTTAATAATATTCTAATAATATTCTAATAATACTCTAATAATATTTTAATAATATTCTAATAATATTCTAATAATATTCTAATAATATTCTAATAATACTCTAATAATACTCTAATTATACTCTAATTATACTCTAATAATACTCTAATAATATTCTAATAATACTCTAATAATACTCTAATAATACTCTAATAATACTATAATAATACTCTAATAATACTCTAATAAAACACTAATAATACTCTAATAATATTCTAATAATACTCTAATAATACTCTAATAATATTCTAATAATACTCTAATAATACTCTAATAATACTCTAATAATACTCTAATAATACTCTAATAATACTCTAATAATACTCTAATAATACTCTAATAATACTCTAATAATATTTTAATAATATTCTAATAATATTCTAATAATATTCTAATAATACTCTAATAATACTCTAATTATACTCTAATAATACTCTAATAATATTCTAATAATATTCTAATAATACTCTAATAATACTATAATAATACTCTAATAATACTCTAATACAATTCTAATAATACTCTAATAATACACTAATAATATTCTAATAATATTCTAATAATATTCTAATAATATTCTAATAATACTCTAATAATACTCTAATAATACTCTAATAATACTATAATAATACTCTAATAATACTCTAATAAAATTCTAATAATACTCTAATAATACACTAATAATATTCTAATAATATTCTAATAATATTCTAATAATACTCTAATAATACTCTAATAATACTCTAATAATACTCTAATAATACTCTAATAATACTCTAATAATACTCTAATAATATTCTAATAATACTCTAATAATACTCTAATAATACTCTAATAATACTATAATAATACTCTAATAATACTCTAATAAAACACTAATAATACTCTAATAATATTCTAATAATACTCTAATAATACTCTAATAATATTCTAATAATACTCTAATAATACTCTAATAATACTCTAATAATACTCTAATAATACTCTAATAATACTCTAATAATACTCTAATAATATTTTAATAATATTCTAATAATATTCTAATAATATTCTAATAATACTCTAATAATACTCTAATTATACTCTAATAATACTCTAATAATATTCTAATAATATTCTAATAATACTCTAATAATACTATAATAATACTCTAATAATACTCTAATACAATTCTAATAATACTCTAATAATACACTAATAATATTCTAATAATATTCTAATAATATTCTAATAATACTCTAATAATACTCTAATAATACTCTAATAATACTATAATAATACTCTAATAATACTCTAATAAAATTCTAATAATACTCTAATAATACACTAATAATATTCTAATAATATTCTAATAATACTCTAATAATACTCTAATAATACTCTAATAATACTATAATAATACTCTAATAATACTATAATAATACTCTAATAATAATATAATAATAATCTAATAATACTCTAATAATACTCTAATAATATTCTAATAATATTCTAATAATATTCTAATAATACACTAATAATAATATAATAATATTCTAATAATACTCTAATAACACAATAATAATACTCTAATAATACTCTAATAATACTCTAATAATACTCTAATACTACTCTAATAATACTCTAATAATACTCTAATAATACTCTAATAATACTCTAATAATACTCAAATAATACCTTAATAATATTCTAATAATACTCAAATAACACAATAATAATAATCTAATAATACTCTAATACTACTCTAATAATACTCTAATGATACGATAATATTACTCTAATAATAATTAATAATAATTAATAATATCTAACAATATCTAATATTATTATAATAATATTCTAATAATATTCTAATAATACACTAATAATATTCTAATAATAATCTAATAATATTCTAATACTAATCTAATAATATTCTAATAATATTCTAATAATATTCTAATAATATTCTAATAATAATCTAATAATAATCTAATAATATTCAAATAATAATCTAATAATATTCTAATAATAATCTAATAATAATCTAATAATAATCTAATAATATTCTAATAATAATCTAATAATATTCTAATAATATTATAATAGTAATCTAATAATATTATTATAATACAATAATAATAATCTAATAATACTCTAATAATACTCTAATAATACTCAGATAATATTCTAATAATACTCTAATAATATCTATTAATATTCTAATAATATTCTAATAATATTCTAATAATAATCTAATAATACTCTAATAAAACTCTAGTAAAACTTTAATAAAACTCAAATAAAACTCAGATAATAATCTAATAATATTCTAATAATCTTCTAATAATATTCTAATAATAATCTAATAATACTCTAATAATATTCTAATAATAATCTAATAATATTCTAATAATACTCTAATAATAATTAATAATATCTAACAATATCTAATAATATTCTAACAATACTCTAATAATACTCTAATAATATTCTAATAATACTCTAATAATATTCTAATAATACTCTTATAATACTATAATAATACTCAAATAATACTCTAATAACACTCTAATAATAATCTAATAATACTCAAATAACACAATAATAATACTCTAATAATACTCTAATAATACTCTAATAATACTCTAATAATATTCTAATAATATTCTAATAATATTCTAATAATACTCTAATAATACTCTAATAAAACTCTAATTATATTCTAATAATACTCTAATAATACTCTAATAATACTCTAATAATACTCAAATAATATTCTAATAATACTCTAATAATATCTATTAATATTCTAATAATATTCTAATAATATTCTAATAATAATCTAATAATACTCTAATAAAACTATAATAATATTCTAATAATATTCTAATAATAATCTAATAATAATCTAATAATAATCTAATAATATTCTAATAATATTCTAATAATACTCTAATAATACTCTAATAATAATCTAATAATAATCTAATAATAATCTAATAATACTCTAATAATATTCTAATAATATTCTAATAATAATCTAATAATACTCTAATAATATTCTAATAATACTCTAATAATATTCTAATAATATTCTAATAATATTCTAATAATACTCAAATAATAATCTAATAATACTATAATAATACTCTAATAATAATATAATAATAATCTAATAATACTCTAATAATACTCTAATAATATTCTAATAATATTCTAATAATATTCTAATAATACACTAATAATAATATAATAATATTCTAATAATACTCTAATAACACAATAATAATACTCTAATAATACTCTAATAATACTCTAATAATACTCTAATACTACTCTAATAATACTCTAATAATACTCTAATAATACTCTAATAATAATCTAATAATACTCAAATAATACTCTAATAATATTCTAATAATACTCAAATAACACAATAATAATAATCTAATAATACTCTAATACTACTCTAATAATACTCTAATGATACGATAATATTACTCTAATAATAATTAATAATAATTAATAATATCTAACAATATCTAATATTATTATAATAATATTCTAATAATATTCTAATAATACACTAATAATATTCTAATAATAATCTAATAATATTCTAATACTAATCTAATAATATTCTAATAATATTCTAATAATATTCTAATAATATTCTAATAATAATCTAATAATAATCTAATAATATTCAAATAATAATCTAATAATATTCTAATAATAATCTAATAATAATCTAATAATAATCTAATAATATTCTAATAATAATCTAATAATATTCTAATAATATTATAATAGTAATCTAATAATATTATTATAATACAATAATAATACTCTAATAATACTCTAATAATACTCTAATAATACTCAGATAATATTCTAATAATACTCTAATAATATCTATTAATATTCTAATAATATTCTAATAATATTCTAATAATAATCTAATAATACTCTAATAAAACTCTAGTAAAACTTTAATAAAACTCAAATAAAACTCAAATAATAATCTAATAATATTCTAATAATCTTCTAATAATATTCTAATAATAATCTAATAATACTCTAATAATATTCTAATAATAATCTAATAATATTCTAATAATACTCTAATAATAATTAATAATATCTAACAATATCTAATAATATTCTAACAATACTCTAATAATACTCTAATAATATTCTAATAATACTCTAATAATATTCTAATAATACTCTTATAATACTATAATAATACTCAAATAATACTCTAATAACACTCTAATAATAATCTAATAATACTCAAATAACACAATAATAATACTCTAATAATACTCTAATAATACTCTAATAATACTCTAATAATATTCTAATAATATTCTAATAATATTCTAATAATACTCTAATAATACTCTAATAAAACTCTAATTATATTCTAATAATACTCTAATAATACTCTAATAATACTCTAATAATACTCTAATAATACTCAAATAATATTCTAATAATACTCTAATAATATCTATTAATATTCTAATAATATTCTAATAATATTCTAATAATAATCTAATAATACTCCAATAAAACTATAATAATATTCTAATAATATTCTAATAATAATCTAATAATAATCTAATAATAATCTAATAATATTCTAATAATATTCTAATAATACTCTAATAATACTCTAATAATAATCTAATAATAATCTAATAATAATCTAATAATACTCTAATAATATTCTAATAATATTCTAATAATAATCTAATAATACTCTAATAATATTCTAATAATACTCTAATAATATTCTAATAATATTCTAATAATATTCTAATAATACTCAAATAATAATCTAATAATAATCTAATAATAATCTAATAATAATCTAATAATAATCTAATAATACTCTAATAATACTCTAATAATACTCTAATAATACTCAAATAATATTCTAATAATACTCTAATAATATCTATTAATATTCTAATAATATTCTAATAATATTCTAATAATACTCAAATAATAATCTAATAATACTCAGATAATAATCTAATAATAATCTAATAATAATCTAATAATACTCTAATAATACTCTAATAATACTCTAATAATACTCAAATAATATTCTAATAAAACTCTAATAATATCTATTAATATTCTAATAATATTCTAATAATACTCTAATAATACTCTAATAATACTCTAATAATACTCAGATAATATTCTAATAATACTCTAATAATATCTATTAATATTCTAATAATATTCTAATAATATTCTAATAATAATCTAATAATACTCTAATAAAACTCTAATAAAACTTTAATAAAACTCAAATAAAACTCAAATAATAATCTAATAATATTCTAATAATCTTCTAATAATATTCTAATAATAATCTAATAATACTCTAATAATATTCTAATAATAATCTAATAATATTCTAATAATACTCTAATAATAATTAATAATATCTAACAATATCTAATAATATTCTAACAATACTCTAATAATACTCTAATAATATTCTAATAATACTCTAATAATATTCTAATAATACTCTTATAATACTATAATAATACTCAAATAATACTCTAATAACACTCTAATAATAATCTAATAATACTCAAATAACACAATAATAATACTCGAATAATACTCTAATAATACTCTAATAATACTCTAATAATATTCTAATAATATTCTAATAATATTCTAATAATACTCTAATAATACTCTAATAAAACTCTAATTATATTCTAATAATACTCTAATAATACTCTAATAATACTCTAATAATACTCAAATAATATTCTAATAATACTCTAATAATATCTATTAATATTCTAATAATATTCTAATAATATTCTAATAACAATCTAATAATACTCTAATAAAACTATAATAATATTCTAATAATATTCTAATAATAATCTAATAATAATCTAATAATAATCTAATAATATTCTAATAATATTCTAATAATACTCTAATAATACTCTAATAATAATCTAATAATAATCTAATAATAATCTAATAATACTCTAATAATATTCTAATAATATTCTAATAATAATCTAATAATAATCTAATAATATTCTAATAATACTCTAATAATATTCTAATAATATTCTAATAATATTCTAATAATACTCAAATAATAATCTAATAATAATCTAATAATAATCTAATAATAATCTAATAATAATCTAATAATACTCTAATAATATTCTAATAATACTCAAATAATAATCTAATAATAATCTAATAATACTCTAATAATATTCTAATAATACTCTAATAATATTCTAATAATATTCTAATAATATTCTAATAATACTCAAATAATAATCTAATAATACTCTAATAATGTTCTAATAATATCCTAATAATATCCTAATAATAATCTAATGATACAATAATATTACTCTAATAATAATTAATAATAATTAATAATATCTAACAATATCTAATATTATTATAATAATATTCTAATAATATTCTAATAATACACTAATAATATTCTAATAATAATCTAATAATATTCTAATAATAATCTAATAATATTCTAATAATATTCTAATGATATTCTAATAATATTCTAATAATAATCTAATAATAATCTAATAATATTCAAATAATAATCTAATAATATTCTAATAATAATCTAATAATAATCTAATAATATTCTAATAATATTCTAATAATACTCTAATAATATTCTAATAATATTCTAATAATGCTCTAATAATATTCTAATAATACAATAATAATACTCTAATAATACTCTAATAATACTCTAATAATACTCTAATAATACTCTAATAATACTCAGATAATATTCTAATAATACTCTAATAATATCTATTAATATTCTAATAATATTCTAATAATATTCTAATAATAACCTAATAATACTCTAATAAAACTCTAATAAAACTCAAATAAAACTCAAATAATAATCTAATAATATTCTAATAATATTCTAATAATATTCTAATAATAATCTAATAATACTCTAATAATATTCTAATAATAATCTAATAATATTCTAATAATACTCTAATAATAATTAATAATATCTAACAATATCTAATAATATTATAATAATATTCTAACAATATTCTAATAATACTCTAATAATATTCTAATAATACTCTAATAATATTCTAATAATACTCTAATAATACTCTAATAATACTCAAATAATACTCTAATAACACTCTAATAATATTCTAATAATACTCAAATAACACAATAATAATACTCTAATAATACTCTAATAATACTCTAATAATATCTATTAATATTCTAATAAAACTCTAATAATACTCTAATAATACCATAATAATACCCTAATAATACTCTAATAATAATCTAATAATAATTAATAATATCTAACAATATCTAATAATATTATAATAATATTCTAACAATATTCTAATAATACTCTAATAATATTCTAATAATACTCTAATAATATTCTAATAATACTCTAATAATATTCTAATAACACTCTAATAATATTCTAATAATACACTAATATTATTCTAATAATAATCTAATAATATTCTAATAATATTCTAATAATATTCTAATAATACTCTAATAATATCTATTAATATTCTAATAAAACTCTAATAATACTCTAATAATACCATAATAATACCCTAATAATACTCTAATAATAATCTAATAATACATTAATAAAACTCTAATAACACTCTAATTATACTCTAATAATACTCTAATGATACACTAATATTACTCAAATAATAATTAATAATAATTAATAATATCTAACAATACTCTAATAATATTCTAATAATATTCTAATAATATTCTAATAATATACTAATAATATTCTAATAATAATCTAATAATATTCTAATAATACTCTAATAATACTCTAATAATACTATAATAATAATCAAATAATACTCTTATAATATTCTAATAATAATCTAATAATAATCTAATAATATTCAAATAATAATCTAATAATATTCTAATAATAATCTAATAATATTCTAATAATATTCTAATAATATTCTAATAATACACTAATAAAACTCTAATAAAACTCTAATAAAACTCTAATAATACTCTAATAATACTCTAATAATACTCTAATAATACTCTAATAATACTCTAATAATATTCTAATAATATTCTAATAATATTCTAATAATACTCTAATAATAATCTAATAATAATCTAATAATACTCTAATAAAACTCTAATAATACTCTAATAATACTCTAATAATATTCTAATAATACTTTAATAATATTCTAATAATACTATAATAATACTCTAATAATAATTAATAATATCTAACAATATCTAATAATATTATAATAATATTCTAATAATATTCTAATAATAATCTAATAATAATCTAATAATATTCTAATAATATTCTAATAATATTCTAATAATATTCTAAAAATATTCTAATAATATTCTAATAATATTCTAATAATATTCTCATAAAAATTTAATAATAATCTACTAATACTCTAATAAAACTCTAATAAAACTCTAATAGTATTCTAATAATATTCTAATAATAATCTAATAATATTCTAATAATATTCTAATAATAATCTAATAATATTCTAATAATAATCTAATAATATTCTAATAATATCCTAATAATAATCTAATAATAATCTAATAATATTCTAATAATACTCTAATATTATTCTAATAATAATCTAATAATATTCTAATAATATTCTAATAATATTCTAATAATACTCTAATAATACACTAATAAAACTCTAATTATATTCTAATAATACTCTAATAATACTCTAATAATACTCTAATAATACTCAAATAATATTCTAATAATACTCTAATAATATCTATTAATATTCTAATAATATTCTAATAATATTCTAATAATAATCTAATAATATTCTAATAATACACTAATAATAATATAATAATATTCTAATAATACTCTAATAATATTCTAATAACACTCTAATAATATTCTAATAATACACTAATAATATTCTAATAATAATCTAATAATATTCTAATAATATTCTAATAATATTCTAATAATACTCTAATAATATCTATTAATATTCTAATAAAACTCTAATAATACTCTAATAATACCATAATAATACCCTAATAATACTCTAATAATAATCTAATAATACATTAATAAAACTCTAATAACACTCTAATTATACTCTAATAATACTCTAATGATAGACTAATATTACTCTAATAATAATTAATAATAATTAATAATATCTAACAATACTCTAATAATATTCTAATAATATTCTAATAATATTCTAATAATATACTAATAATATTCTAATAATAATCTAATAATATTCTAATAATACTCTAATAATACTCTAATAATACTCTAATAATACTATAATAATAATCAAATAATACTCTTATAATATTCTAATAATAATCTAATAATAATCTAATAATATTCAAATAATAATCTAATAATATTCTAATAATAATCTAATAATATTCTAATAATATTCTAATAATATTCTAATAATACACTAATAAAACTCTAATAAAACTCTAATAAAACTCTAATAATACTCTAATAATACTCTAATAATACTCTAATAATACTCTAATAATACTCTAATAATATTCTAATAATATTCTAATAATATTCTAATAATACTCTAATAATAATCTAATAATAATCTAATAATACTCTAATAATACTCTAATAATATTCTAATAATACTTTAATAATATTCTAATAATACTATAATAATACTCTAATAATACTCTAATAATAATTAATAATATCTAACAATATCTAATAATATTATAATAATATTCTAATAATATTCTAATAATAATCTAATAATAATCTAATAATATTCTAATAATATTCTAATAATATTCTAAAAATATTCTAATAATATTCTAATAATATTCTAATAATATTCTCATAATAATTTAATAATAATCTAATAATACTCTAATAAAACTCTAATAAAACTCTAATAGTATTCTAATAATATTCTAATAATAATCTAATAATATTCTAATAATAATCTAATAATATTCTAATAATAATCTAATAATATTCTAATAATATCCTAATAATAATCTAATAATAATCTAATAATATTCTAATAGTACTCTAATATTATTCTAATAATAATCTAATAATAATCTAATAATATTCTAATAATAATTTAATAATACTCTAATAATACCATAATAATACCCTAATAACACTCTAATTATACTCTAATAATACTCTAATGATAGACTAATATTACTCTAATAATAATTAATAATAATTAATAATATCTAACAATACTCTAATAATATTCTAATAATATTCTAATAATATTCTAATAATATACTAATAATATTCTAATAATAATCTAATAATATTCTAATAATACTCTAATAATACTCTAATAATACTATAATAATAATCAAATAATACTCTTATAATATTCTAATAATAATCTAAAAATAATCTAATAATATTCAAATAATAATCTAATAATATTCTAATAATAATCTAATAATATTCTAATAATATTCTAATAATATTCTAATAATACACTAATAAAACTCTAATAAAACTCTAATAAAACTCTAATAATACTCTAATAATACTCTAATAATACTCTAATAATACTCTAATAATACTCTAATAATATTCTAATAATATTCTAATAATATTCTAATAATACTCTAATAATAATCTAATAATAATCTAATAATACTCTAATAAAACTCTAATAATACTCTAATAATACTCTAATAATATTCTAATAATACTTTAATAATATTCTAATAATACTATAATAATACTCTAATAATACTCTAATAATAATTAATAATATCTAACAATATCTAATAATATTATAATAATATTCTAATAATATTCTAATAATAATCTAATAATAATCTAATAATATTCTAATAATATTCTAATAATATTCTAATAATATTCTAAAAATATTCTAATAATATTCTAATAATATTCTAATAATATTCTCATAATAATTTAATAATAATCTAATAATACTCTAATAAAACTCTAATAAAACTCTAATAGTATTCTAATAATATTCTAATAATAATCTAATAATATTCTAATAATAATCTAATAATATTCTAATAATATTCTAATAATATTCTAATAATACTCAAATAATATTCTAATAATACTCAAATAATAATCTAATCATATTCTAATAATAATCTAATAATACTCTAATAATACTCTAATATTATTCTAATAATAATCTAATAATATTCTAATAATAATCTAATAATATTCTAATAATATCCTAATAATAATCTAATAATATTCTAATAATAATCTAATAATATTCTAATAATAATCTAATAATAATCTAATAATATTCTAATAATATTCTAATAATACTCTAATAATACTCTAATAATAATCTAATAATAATCTAATAATAATCTAATAATACTCTAATAATATTCTTATAATATTCTAATAATAATCTAATAATACTCTAATAATATTCTAATAATAATATTCTAATAATATTCTAATAATATTCTAATAATACTCTAATAATACTCTAATAATACTCTAATAATACTATAATAATACTCTAATAATACTCTAATAAAATTCTAATAATACTCTAATAATACACTAATAATATTCTAATAATATTCTAATAATATTCTAATAATACTCTAATAATACTCTAATAATACTCTAATAATACTCTAATAATACTCTAATAATACTCTAATAATACTCTAATAATATTCTAATAATACTCTAATAATACTCTAATAATACTCTAATAATACTATAATAATACTCTAATAATACTCTAATAAAACACTAATAATACTCTAATAATATTCTAATAATACTCTAATAATACTCTAATAATATTCTAATAATACTCTAATAATATTCTAATAATATTCTAATAATACTCTAATAATACTATAATAATACTCTAATAATACTCTAATACAATTCTAATAATACTCTAATAATACACTAATAATATTCTAATAATATTCTAATAATATTCTAATAATATTCTAATAATACTCTAATAATACTCTAATAATACTCTAATAATACTATAATAATACTCTAATAATACTCTAATAAAATTCTAATAATACTCTAATAATACACTAATAATATTCTAATAATATTCTAATAATACTCTAATAATACTCTAATAATACTCTAATAATACTATAATAATACTCTAATAATACTATAATAATACTCTAATAATAATATAATAATAATCTAATAATACTCTAATAATACTCTAATAAAACTCTAATAATACTCTAATAATACTCAAATAATACTCTAATAATATTCTAATAATACTCAAATAACACAATAATAATAATCTAATAATACTCTAATACTACTCTAATAATACTCTAATGATACGATAATATTACTCTAATAATAATTAATAATAATTAATAATATCTAACAATATCTAATATTATTATAATAATATTCTAATAATATTCTAATAATACACTAATAATATTCTAATAATAATCTAATAATATTCTAATACTAATCTAATAATATTCTAATGATATTCTAATAATATTCTAATAATATTCTAATAATAATCTAATAATAATCTAATAATATTCAAATAATAATCTAATAATATTCTAATAATAATCTAATAATAATCTAATAATAATCTAATAATATTCTAATAATAATCTAATAATATTCTAATAATATTATAATAGTAATCTAATAATATTATAATAATACAATAATAATACTCTAATAATACTCTAATAATACTCTAATAATACTCAGATAATATTCTAATAATACTCTAATAATATCTATTAATATTCTAATAATATTCTAATAATATTCTAATAATAATCTAATAATACTCTAATAAAACTCTAGTAAAACTTTAATAAAACTCAAATAAAACTCAAATAATAATCTAATAATATTCTAATAATCTTCTAATAATATTCTAATAATAATCTAATAATACTCTAATAATATTCTAATAATAATCTAATAATATTCTAATAATACTCTAATAATAATTAATAATATCTAACAATATCTAATAATATTCTAACAATACTCTAATAATACTCTAATAATATTCTAATAATACTCTAATAATATTCTAATAATACTCTTATAATACTATAATAATACTCAAATAATACTCTAATAACACTCTAATAATAATCTAATAATACTCAAATAACACAATAATAATACTCTAATAATACTCTAATAATACTCTAATAATACTCTAATAATATTATAATAATATTCTAATAATATTCTAATAATACTCTAATAATACTCTAATAAAACTCTAATTATATTCTAATAATACTCTAATAATACTCTAATAATACTCTAATAATACTCAAATAATATTCTAATAATACTCTAATAATATCTATTAATATTCTAATAATATTCTAATAATATTCTAATAATAATCTAATAATACTCTAATAAAACTATAATAATATTCTAATAATATTCTAATAATAATCTAATAATAATCTAATAATACTCTAATAATATTCTAATAATATTCTAATAATAATCTAATAATACTCTAATAATATTCTAATAATACTCTAATAATATTCTAATAATATTCTAATAATATTCTAATAATACTCAAATAATAATCTAATAATAATCTAATAATAATCTAATAATAATCTAATAATAATCTAATAATACTCTAATAATATTCTAATAATATTCTAATAATAATCTAATAATACTCTAATAATATTCTAATAATACTCTAATAATATTCTAATAATATTCTAATAATATTCTAATAATACTCAAATAATAATCTAATAATACTCTAATAATGTTCTAATAATATCCTAATAATATCCTAATAATAATCTAATGATACAATAATATTACTCTAATAATAATTAATAATAATTAATAATATCTAACAATATCTAATATTATTATAATAATATTCTAATAATATTCTAATAATACACTAATAATATTCTAATAATAATCTAATAATATTCTAATAATAATCTAATAATATTCTAATAATATTCTAATGATATTCTAATAATATTCTAATAATAATCTAATAATAATCTAATAATATTCAAATAATAATCTAATAATATTCTAATAATAATCTAATAATAATCTAATAATATTCTAATAATATTCTAATAATACTCTAATAATATTCTAATAATATTCTAATAATGCTCTAATAATATTCTAATAATACAATAATAATACTCTAATAATACTCTAATAATACTCTAATAATACTCTAATAATACTCAGATAATATTCTAATAATACTCTAATAATATCTATTAATATTCTAATAATATTCTAATAATATTCTAATAATAACCTAATAATACTCTAATAAAACTCTAATAAAACTCAAATAAAACTCAAATAATAATCTAATAATATTCTAATAATATTCTAATAATATTCTAATAATAATCTAATAATACTCTAATAATATTCTAATAATAATCTAATAATATTCTAATAATACTTTAATAATAATTAATAATATCTAACAATATCTAATAATATTATAATAATATTCTAATAATACTCAAATAACACAATAATAATACTCTAATAATACTCTAATAATACTCTAATAATACTTTAATAATACTCTAATAATACTCTAATAATATTCTAATAATATTCTAATAATATTCTAATAATACTCTAATAATACACTAATAAAACTCTAATTATATTCTAATAATACTCTAATAATACTCTAATAATACTCTAATAATACTCTAATAATATTCTAATAATACTCTAATAATATCTATTAATATTCTAATAATATTCTAATAATATTCTAATAATATTCTAATAATAATCTAATAATACTCTAATAATACACTAATAATAATATAATAATATTCTAATAATACTCTAATAATATTCTAATAACACTCTAATAATATTCTAATAATACACTAATAATATTCTAATAATAATCTAATAATATTCTAATAATATTCTAATAATATTCTAATAATACTCTAATAATATCTATTAATATTCTAATAAAACTCTAATAATACTCTAATAATACTCTAATAATACCCTAATAATACTCTAATAATAATCTAATAATACATTGATAAAACTCTAATAACACTCTAATTATACTCTAATAATACTCTAATGATACACTAATATTACTCTAATAATAATTAATAATAATTAATAATATCTAACAATACTCTAATAATATTCTAATAATATTCTAATAATATTCTAATAATATACTAATAATATTCTAATAATAATCTAATAATATTCTAATTATAATCTAATAATATTTAATCATAATCTAATAATACTATAATAATATTCTAATAATATTCTAATAATAATCTAATAATATTCTAATAATAATCTAATAATAATCTAATAATATTCTAATAATATTCTAATAATAATCTAATAATATTCTAATAATATTCTAATAATAATCTAATAATATTCTAATAATAATCTAATAATAATCTAATAATAATCTAATAATAATCTAATAATAATTTAATAATACTATAATAATAATATTCTAATACTATTCTAATAATAATCTAATAATATTCTAATATTAATCTAATAATAATCTAATAATATTCTAATAATAATCTAATAATACTCTAATAATATTCTAATAATAATCTAATAATAATCTAATAATATTCTAATAATAATCTAATAATACTCAAATACTATTCTAATAATAATCTAATAATATTCTAATAATACTCAAATAATAATCTAATACTAATCTAATAATATTCTAATAATAATCTAATAATAATCTAATAATATTCTAATAATAATATAATAATAATCTAATAATAATCTAATAATATTTTAATAATATTCTAATAATAATCTAATACTAATCTAATAATATTCTAATAATAATCTAATAATAATCTAATAATATTCAAATAATAATCTAATAATAATCTAATAATATTTTAATAATATTCTAATAATAATCTAATACTAATCTAATAATATTCTAATAATAATCTAATAATAATCTAATAATAATCCAATAATATTCAAATAATAATCTAATAATACTCTAATAATAATCTAATAATACTCTAATAATATTCTAATAATAATCTAATAATATTCTAATAATAATCTAATAATATTCTAATAATAATCTAATAATAATCTAATAATAATCTAATAATAATCTAATAATAATCTAATAATAATCTAATAATAATCTAATAATATTCTAATAATACTCTAATAATACTCTAATAATAATCTAATAATAATCTAATAATATTCTAATAATAATCTAATAATAATCTAATAATGTTCTAATAATATCCTAATAATATTCTAATAATATTCTAATAATAATCTAATAATATTCTAATAATAATCTAATAATAATCTAATAATATTCTAATAATATTCTAATAATAATCTAATAATATTCTAATAATAATCTAATAATAATCTAATAATAATCTAATAATACTATAATAATATTCTAATAATATTCTAATAATAATCTAATAATATTCTAATAATAATCTAATAATAATCTAATAATATTCTAATAATATTCTAATAATAATCTAATAATATTCTAATAATATTCTAATAATAATCTAATAATATTCTAATAATAATCTAATAATAATCTAATAATAATCTAATAATAATCTAATAATACTATAATAATATTCTAATAATATTCTAATAATAATCTAATAATATTCTAATAATAATCTAATAATAATCTAATAATATTCTAATAATATTCTAATAATAATCTAATAATATTATAATAATACTCTAATAATACTCTAATTATATTCTAATAATAATCTAATAATATTCTAATAATAGTCTAATAATATTCTAATAATAATCTAATAACATTCTAATAATAATCTAATAATAATCTAATAATATTTTAATAATATTCTAATAATATTCTAATAATAATCTAATAATATTCTAATAATAATCTAATAATAATCTAATAATATTCTAATAATATTCTAATAATAATCTAATAATATTCTAATAATATTCTAATAATAATCTAATAATATTCTACTAATAATCTAATAATAATCTAATAATAATCTAATAATAATCTAATAATAATTTAATAATACTATAATAATACTATTCTAATACTATTCTAATAATAATCTAATAATATTCTAATATTAATCTAATAATAATCTAATAATATTCTAATAATATTCTAATAATAATCTAATAATAATCTAATAATATTCTAATAATAATCTAATAATACTCGAATACTATTCTAATAATAATCTAATAATATTCTAATAATACTCAAATAATAATCTAATACTAATCTAATAATATTCTAATAATAATCTAATAATAATCTAATAATATTCTAATAATAATATAATAATAATCTAATAATAATCTAATAATATTTTAATAATATTCTAATAATAATCTAATACTAATCTAATAATATTCTAATAATAATCTAATAATAATCTAATAATATTCAAATAATAATCTAATAATAATCTAATAATATTTTAATAATATTCTAATAATAATCTAATACTAATCTAATAATATTCTAATAATAATCTAATAATAATCTAATAATAATCCAATAATATTCAAATAATAATCTAATAATACTCTAATAATAATCTAATAATACTCTAATAATATTCTAATAATAATCTAATAATATTCTAATAATAATCTAATAATATTCTAATAATAATCTAATAATAATCTAATAATAATCTAATAATAATCTAATAATAATCTAATAATAATCTAATAATAATCTAATAATATTCTAATAATACTCTAATAATACTCTAATAATAATCTAATAATAATCTAATAATATTCTAATAATAATCTAATAATAATCTAATAATGTTCTAATAATATCCTAATAATATTCTAATAATATTCTAATAATAATCTAATAATATTCTAATAATAATCTAATAATAATCTAATAATATTCTAATAATATTCTAATAATAATCTAATAATATTCTAATAATAATCTAATAATAATCTAATAATAATCTAATAATACTATAATAATATTCTAATAATATTCTAATAATAATCTAATAATATTCTAATAATAATCTAATAATAATCTAATAATATTCTAATAATATTCTAATAATAATCTAATAATATTCTAATAATATTCTAATAATAATCTAATAATATTCTAATAATAATCTAATAATAATCTAATAATAATCTAATAATAATCTAATAATACTATAATAATATTCTAATAATATTCTAATAATAATCTAATAATATTCTAATAATAATCTAATAATAATCTAATAATATTCTAATAATATTCTAATAATAATCTAATAATATTATAATAATACTCTAATAATACTCTAATTATATTCTAATAATAATCTAATAATATTCTAATAATAGTCTAATAATATTCTAATAATAATCTAATAACATTCTAATAATAATCTAATATTAATCTAATAATATTTTAATAATACTCTAATAATAATCTAATACTAATCTAATACTAATCTAATAATAATCTAATAATATTCTAATAATAATCTAATAAAATTCTAATAATAATCTAATAACATTCTAATAATAATCTAATAATAATCTAATAATATTTTAATAATACTCTAATAATAATCTAATAATAATCTAATAATATTCTAATAATGATCTAATAATAATCTAATAATATTCTAATAATACTCTAATAATTCTCTAATAATATCTAATAATAATATAATCATACTCTGATAATATTCTAATAATTAATATTACTCTAATAAAACTCTAATAACACTCTAATTATATTCTAATATTACTCTAATAATAATTAATAATATCTAACAATACTCTAATAATATTATAATAATATTCTAATAATATTCTAATAATAATCTAATAATATTCTAATAATAATCTAATAATACTCTAATAATATTCTAATAATAATCTAATTATAATCTAATAATATTCTAATAATACTCAAATAATAATCTAATTATAATCTAATAATATTCTAATAATACTCAAATAATACTCTAATAATATTCTAATAATATTCTAATAATACACTAAAATATTCTAATAATAATCTAATAATATTCTAATAATAATCTAATAATACTCTAATAAGATTCTAATAATAATCTAATAATAATCTAATAATATTCTAATAATAATCTAATAATACTCAAATACTATTCTAATAATAATCTAATAATATTCTAATAATACTCAAATAATAATCTAATACTAATCTAATAATATTATAATAATAATCTAATAATATTCTAATAATATTATAATAATAATCTAATAATAATCTAATAATATTTTAATAATATTCTAATAATAATATAATCTAATAATATTCAAATAATAATCTAATAATAATCTAATAATATTTTAATAATATTCTAACAATAATCTAATACTAATCTAATAATATTCTAATAATAATCTAATAATAATCTAATAATATTCTAATAATAATCTAATAATATTCTAATAATACTCAAATAATAATCTAATAATAATCTAATAATACTCTAATAATATTCTAATAATACTCTAATAATATTCTAATAATATACTAATAATATTCTAATAATATTCTAATAATACTCAAATAATAATCTAATAATACTCTAATAATGTTCTAATAATATCCTAATAATATCCTAATAATAATCTAATAATATTCTAATAATATTCTAATAATACTCTAATAATACTCTAATAATAATCTAATAATATTCTAATAATAATCTAATAATAATCTAATAATATTCTAATAATAATCTAATAATACTCTAATAATACTCTAATAATAATCTAATAATAATCTAATAATAATCTAATAATATTCTAATAATAATCTAATAATATTTTAATAATACTCTAATAATAATCTAATACTAATCTAATACTAATCTAATACTAATCTAATAATAATCTAATAAAATTCTAATAATAATCTAATAACATTCTAATAATATTCAAATAACATTCTAATAATATTCTAATAATACTCTAATAATACTCTAATAATAATATAATAATAATCTAATAATATTCTAATAATAATCTAATAATATTCTAATAATAATCTAATAATAATCTAATAATATTCTAATAATAATCTAATAATATTCTAATAATACTCTAATAATAATCTAATAATAATCTAATAATAATCTAATAATAAACTAATAATAATCTAATAATATTCTAATAATATTCTAATAATACTCTAATAATACTCTAATAATAATCTAATAATAATCTAATAATATTCTAATAATAATCTAATAATAATCTAATAGTGTTCTAATAATATCCTAATAATATTCTAACAATATTCTAATAATAATCTAATGATATTCTAATAATAATCTAATAATAATCTAATAATATTCTAATAATATTCTAATTATAATCTAATAATATTCTAATCATAATCTAATAATAATCTAATAACATTCTAATAATATTCAAATAATAATCTAATAATATTCTAATAATACTCTAATAATACTCTAATAATAATATAATAATAATCTAATAATATTCTAATAATAATCTAATAATATTCTAATAATAATCTAATAATAATCTAATAATATTCTAATAATAATCTAATAATATTCTAATAATACTCTAATAATAATCTAATAATAATCTAATAATAATCTAATAATAAACTAATAATAATCTAATAATATTCTAATAATATTCTAATAATACTCTAATAATACTCTAATAATAATCTAATAATAATCTAATAATATTCTAATAATAATCTAATAATATTCTAATAATATTCTAATAATACTCTAATAATATCCTAATAATATTCTAACAATATTCTAATAATAATCTAATGATATTCTAATAATAATCTAATAGTGTTCTAATAATATCCTAATAATATTCTAACAATATTCTAATAATAATCTAATGATATTCTAATAATAATCTAATAATAATCTAATAATATTCTAATAATATTCTAATTATAATCTAATAATATTCAAATCATAATCTAATAATAATCTAATAATACTATAATAATAATCTAATAATATTCTAATAATAATCTAATAATAATCTAATAATATTCTAATAATATTCTAATAATATTCTAATAATAATTAATAATAATCTAATAATAATCTAATAATAATCTAATAATAATTTAATAATACTATACTAATATTCTAATACTATTCTAATAATAATCTAATAATATTCTAATAATAATCTAATAATAATATAATAATATTCTAATAATATTCTAATAATAATCTAATAATATTATAATAATACTCTAATAATACTCTAATTATATTCTAATAATAATCTAATAATATTCTAATAATAATCTAATAATATTCTAATAATAATCTAATACTAATCTAATACTAATCTAATAATAATCTAATAATATTCTAATAATAATCTAATAAAATTCTATTAATAATCAAATAACATTCTAATAATATTCAAATAATAATCTAATACTATTCTAATAATACTCTAATAATACTCTAATAATAATATAATAATAATCTAATAATATTCTAATAATATTCTTATAATATTCTAATAATATTCTAATAATAATCTAATAATAATCTAATAATATTCTAATAATACTCTAATAATTCTCTAATAATATCTAATAATAATATAATCATACTCTGATAATATTCTAATAATTAATATTACTCTAATAAAACTCTAATAACACTCTAATTATACTCTAATAATACTCTAATTATACACTAATATTACTCTAATAATACTCTAATAATACCCTAATAATAATCTAATAATAATCTAATAATAATCTAATAATAATCTAATAATAATCTAATAATAATCTAATAATGTTCTAATAATATCCTAATAATATTCTAACAATATTCTAATAATAATCTAATAATATTCTAATAATAATCTAATAATAATCTAATAATATTCTAATAATATTCTAATTATAATCTAATAATAATCTAATAATATTTTAATAATATTCTAATAATAATCTAATACTAATCTAATAATATCCTAATAATAATCTAATAATAATCTAATAATATTCAAATAATAATCTAATAATACTCTAATAATAATCTAATAATAATCTAATAATAATCTAATAATACTCTAATAATACTCTAATAATACTCTAATAATAATCTAATAATAATCTAATAATATTCTAATAATAATCTAATAATAATCTAATAATGTTCTAATAATATCCTAATAATATTCTAATAATATTCTAATAATAATCTAATAATATTCTAATAATAATCTAATAATAATCTAATAATATTCTAATAATATTCTAATAATAATCTAATAATATTCTAATAATAATTTAATAATATTCTAATAATAATCTAATAATAATCTAATAATAATCTAATAATAATCTAATAATAATCTAATAATAATCTAATAATACTATAATAATATTCTAATAATATTCTAATAATAATCTAATAATATTCTAATAATAATCTAATAATAATCTAATAATATTCTAATAATATTCTAATAATAATCTAATAATATTATAATAATACTCTAATAATACTCTAATTATATTCTAATAATAATCTAATAATATTCTAATAATAATCTAATAATATTCTAATAATAATCTAATAACATTCTAATAATAATCTAATAATAATCTAATAATATTTTAATAATACTCTAATAATAATCTAATATTAATCTAATACTAATCTAATAATAATCTAATAATATTCTAATAATAATCTAATAAAATTCTAATAATAATCTAATAACATTCTAATAATATTCAAATAATAATCTAATAATATTCTAATAATACTCTAATAATACTCTAATAATAATATAATAATATTCTAATAACATTCTAATAATATTCTAATAATATTCTAATAATATTCTAATAATAAACTAATAATAATCTAATAATATTCTAATAATGATCTAATAATAATCTAATAATATTCTAATAATACTCTAATAATTCTCTAATAATATCTAATAATAATATAATCATACTCTGATAATATTCTAATAATTAATATTACTCTAATAAAACTCTAATAACAATCTAATTATATTCTAATAATACTCTAATGGTACACTAATATTACTCTAATAATAATTAATAATATCTAACAATACTCTAATAATATTATAATAATATTCTAATAATATTCTAATAATATTCTAATAATAATCTAATAATAATCTAATGATATTCTAATAATAATCTAATAGTGTTCTAATAATATCCTAATAATATTCTAACAATATTCTAATAATAATCTAATAATAATCTAATAATAATCTAATAATAATCTAATAATAATCTAATAATAATCTAATAATATTCTAATAATAATCTAATAATATTCTAATAATATTCTAATAATACTCTAATAATATCCTAATAATATTCTAACAATATTCTAATAATAATCTAATGATATTCTAATAATAATCTAATAGTGTTCTAATAATATCCTAATAATATTCTAACAATATTCTAATAATAATCTAATGATATTCTAATAATAATCTAATAATAATCTAATAATATTCTAATAATATTCTAATTATAATCTAATAATATTCAAATCATAATCTAATAATAATCTAATAATACTATAATAATAATCTAATAATATTCTAATAATAATCTAATAATAATCTAATAATATTCTAATAATATTCTAATAATATTCTAATAATAATTAATAATAATCTAATAATAATCTAATAATAATCTAATAATAATTTAATAATACTATACTAATATTCTAATACTATTCTAATAATAATCTAATAATATTCTAATAATAATCTAATAATAATATAATAATATTCTAATAATATTCTAATAATAATCTAATAATATTATAATAATACTCTAATAATACTCTAATTATATTCTAATAATAATCTAATAATATTCTAATAATAATATAATAATATTCTAATAATAATCTAATACTAATCTAATACTAATCTAATAATAATCTAATAATATTCTAATAATAATCTAATAAAATTCTATTAATAATCAAATAACATTCTAATAATATTCAAATAATAATCTAATACTATTCTAATAATACTCTAATAATACTCTAATAATAATATAATAATAATCTAATAATATTCTAATAATATTCTTATAATATTCTAATAATATTCTAATAATAATCTAATAATAATCTAATAATATTCTAATAATACTCTAATAATTCTCTAATAATATCTAATAATAATATAATCATACTCTGATAATATTCTAATAATTAATATTACTCTAATAAAACTCTAATAACACTCTAATTATACTCTAATAATACTCTAATTATACACTAATATTACTCTAATAATACTCTAATAATACTCTAATAATAATCTAATAATAATCTAATAATAATCTAATAATAATCTAATAATAATCTAATAATAATCTAATAATATTCTAATAATAATCTAATAATATTTTAATAATACTCTAATAATAATCTAATACTAATCTAATACTAATCTAATACTAATCTAATAATAATCTAATAAAATTCTAATAATAATCTAATAACATTCTAATAATATTCAAATAACATTCTAATAATATTCTAATAATACTCTAATAATACTCTAATAATAATATAATAATAATCTAATAATATTCTAATAATAATCTAATAATATTCTAATAATAATCTAATAATAATCTAATAATATTCTAATAATAATCTAATAATATTCTAATAATACTCTAATAATAATCTAATAATAATCTAATAATAATCTAATAATAAACTAATAATAATCTAATAATATTCTAATAATATTCTAATAATATTCTAATAATACTCTAATAATACTCTAATAATAATCTAATAATAATCTAATAATATTCTAATAATAATCTAATAATAATCTAATAGTGTTCTAATAATATCCTAATAATATTCTAACAATATTCTAATAATAATCTAATGATATTCTAATAATAATCTAATAATAATCTAATAATATTCTAATAATATTCTAATTATAATCTAATAATATTCTAATCATAATCTAATAATAATCTAATAACATTCTAATAATATTCAAATAATAATCTAATAATATTCTAATAATACTCTAATAATACTCTAATAATAATATAATAATAATCTAATAATATTCTAATAATAATCTAATAATATTCTAATAATAATCTAATAATAATCTAATAATATTCTAATAATAATCTAATAATATTCTAATAATACTCTAATAATAATCTAATAATAATCTAATAATAATCTAATAATAAACTAATAATAATCTAATAATATTCTAATAATATTCTAATAATACTCTAATAATACTCTAATAATAATCTAATAATAATCTAATAATATTCTAATAATAATCTAATAATATTCTAATAATATTCTAATAATACTCTAATAATATCCTAATAATATTCTAACAATATTCTAATAATAATCTAATGATATTCTAATAATAATCTAATAGTGTTCTAATAATATCCTAATAATATTCTAACAATATTCTAATAATAATCTAATGATATTCTAATAATAATCTAATAATAATCTAATAATATTCTAATAATATTCTAATTATAATCTAATAATATTCAAATCATAATCTAATAATAATCTAATAATACTATAATAATAATCTAATAATATTCTAATAATAATCTAATAATAATCTAATAATATTCTAATAATATTCTAATAATATTCTAATAATAATTAATAATAATCTAATAATAATCTAATAATAATCTAATAATAATTTAATAATACTATACTAATATTCTAATACTATTCTAATAATAATCTAATAATATTCTAATAATAATCTAATAATAATATAATAATATTCTAATAATATTCTAATAATAATCTAATAATATTATAATAATACTCTAATAATACTCTAATTATATTCTAATAATAATCTAATAATATTCTAATAATAATCTAATAATATTCTAATAATAATCTAATACTAATCTAATACTAATCTAATAATAATCTAATAATATTCTAATAATAATCTAATAAAATTCTATTAATAATCAAATAACATTCTAATAATATTCAAATAATAATCTAATACTATTCTAATAATACTCTAATAATACTCTAATAATAATATAATAATAATCTAATAATATTCTAATAATATTCTTATAATATTCTAATAATATTCTAATAATAATCTAATAATAATCTAATAATATTCTAATAATACTCTAATAATTCTCTAATAATATCTAATAATAATATAATCATACTCTGATAATATTCTAATAATTAATATTACTCTAATAAAACTCTAATAACACTCTAATTATACTCTAATAATACTCTAATTATACACTAATATTACTCTAATAATACTCTAATAATACTCTAATAATAATCTAATAATAATCTAATAATAATCTAATAATAATCTAATAATAATCTAATAATAATCTAATAATGTTCTAATAATATCCTAATAATATTCTAACAATATTCTAATAATAATCTAATAATATTCTAATAATAATCTAATAATAATCTAATAATATTCTAATAATATTCTAATTATAATCTATTAATAATCTAATAATATTTTAATAATATTCTAATAATAATCTAATACTAATCTAATAATATCCTAATAATAATCTAATAATAATCTAATAATATTCAAATAATAATCTAATAATACTCTAATAATAATCTAATAATAATCTAATAATAATCTAATAATACTCTAATAATACTCTAATAATATTCTAATAATAATCTAATAATAATCTAATAATATTCTAATAATAATCTAATAATAATCTAATAATGTTCTAATAATATCCTAATAATATTCTAATAATATTCAAATAATAATCTAATAATATTCTAATAATAATCTAATAATAATCTAATAATATTCTAATAATATTCTAATAATAATCTAATAATATTCTAATAATAATTTAATAATATTCTAATAATAATCTAATAATAATCTAATAATAATCTAATAATAATCTAATAATAATCTAATAATAATCTAATAATACTATAATAATATTCTAATAATATTCTAATAATAATCTAATAATATTCTAATAATAATCTAATAATAATCTAATAATATTCTAATAATATTCTAATAATAATCTAATAATATTATAATAATACTCTAATAATACTCTAATTATATTCTAATAATAATCTAATAATATTCTAATAATAATCTAATAATATTCTAATAATAATCTAATAACATTCTAATAATAATCTAATAATAATCTAATAATATTTTAATAATACTCTAATAATAATCTAATATTAATCTAATACTAATCTAATAATAATCTAATAATATTCTAATAATAATCTAATAAAATTCTAATAATAATCTAATAACATTCTAATAATATTCAAATAATAATCTAATAATATTCTAATAATACTCTAATAATACTCTAATAATAATATAATAATATTCTAATAACATTCTAATAATATTCTAATAATATTCTAATAATATTCTAATAATAAACTAATAATAATCTAATAATATTCTAATAATGATCTAATAATAATCTAATAATATTCTAATAATACTCTAATAATTCTCTAATAATATCTAATAATAATATAATCATACTCTGATAATATTCTAATAATTAATATTACTCTAATAAAACTCTAATAACAATCTAATTATATTCTAATAATACTCTAATGGTACACTAATATTACTCTAATAATAATTAATAATATCTAACAATACTCTAATAATATTATAATAATATTCTAATAATATTCTAATAATATTCTAATAATAATCTAATAATAATCTAATGATATTCTAATAATAATCTAATAGTGTTCTAATAATATCCTAATAATATTCTAACAATATTCTAATAATAATCTAATAATAATCTAATAATAATCTAATAATAATCTAATAATAATCTAATAATAATCTAATAATATTCTAATAATAATCTAATAATATTCTAATAATATTCTAATAATACTCTAATAATATCCTAATAATATTCTAACAATATTCTAATAATAATCTAATGATATTCTAATAATAATCTAATAGTGTTCTAATAATATCCTAATAATATTCTAACAATATTCTAATAATAATCTAATGATATTCTAATAATAATCTAATAATAATCTAATAATATTCTAATAATATTCTAATTATAATCTAATAATATTCAAATCATAATCTAATAATAATCTAATAATACTATAATAATAATCTAATAATATTCTAATAATAATCTAATAATAATCTAATAATATTCTAATAATATTCTAATAATATTCTAATAATAATTAATAATAATCTAATAATAATCTAATAATAATCTAATAATAATTTAATAATACTATACTAATATTCTAATACTATTCTAATAATAATCTAATAATATTCTAATAATAATCTAATAATAATATAATAATATTCTAATAATATTCTAATAATAATCTAATAATATTATAATAATACTCTAATAATACTCTAATTATATTCTAATAATAATCTAATAATATTCTAATAATAATATAATAATATTCTAATAATAATCTAATACTAATCTAATACTAATCTAATAATAATCTAATAATATTCTAATAATAATCTAATAAAATTCTATTAATAATCAAATAACATTCTAATAATATTCAAATAATAATCTAATACTATTCTAATAATACTCTAATAATACTCTAATAATAATATAATAATAATCTAATAATATTCTAATAATATTCTTATAATATTCTAATAATATTCTAATAATAATCTAATAATAATCTAATAATATTCTAATAATACTCTAATAATTCTCTAATAATATCTAATAATAATATAATCATACTCTGATAATATTCTAATAATTAATATTACTCTAATAAAACTCTAATAACACTCTAATTATACTCTAATAATACTCTAATTATACACTAATATTACTCTAATAATACTCTAATAATACTCTAATAATAATCTAATAATAATCTAATAATAATCTAATAATAATCTAATAATAATCTAATAATAATCTAATAATGTTCTAATAATATCCTAATAATATTCTAACAATATTCTAATAATAATCTAATAATATTCTAATAATAATCTAATAATAATCTAATAATATTCTAATAATATTCTAATTATAATCTAATAATAATCTAATAATATTTTAATAATATTCTAATAATAATCTAATACTAATCTAATAATATCCTAATAATAATCTAATAATAATCTAATAATATTCAAATAATAATCTAATAATACTCTAATAATAATCTAATAATAATCTAATAATAATCTAATAATACTCTAATAATACTCTAATAATACTCTAATAATAATCTAATAATAATCTAATAATATTCTAATAATAATCTAATAATAATCTAATAATGTTCTAATAATAATCTAATAATATTCTAATAATAATCTAATAATAATCTAATAATATTCTAATAATATTCTAATAATAATCTAATAATATTCTAATAATAATTTAATAATATTCTAATAATAATCTAATAATAATCTAATAATAATCTAATAATAATCTAATAATAATCTAATAATAATCTAATAATACTATAATAATATTCTAATAATATTCTAATAATAATCTAATAATATTCTAATAATAATCTAATAATAATCTAATAATATTCTAATAATATTCTAATAATAATCTAATAATATTATAATAATACTCTAATAATACTCTAATTATATTCTAATAATAATCTAATAATATTCTAATAATAATCTAATAATATTCTAATAATAATCTAATAACATTCTAATAATAATCTAATAATAATCTAATAATATTTTAATAATACTCTAATAATAATCTAATATTAATCTAATACTAATCTAATAATAATCTAATAATATTCTAATAATAATCTAATAAAATTCTAATAATAATCTAATAACATTCTAATAATATTCAAATAATAATCTAATAATATTCTAATAATACTCTAATAATACTCTAATAATAATATAATAATATTCTAATAACATTCTAATAATATTCTAATAATATTCTAATAATATTCTAATAATAAACTAATAATAATCTAATAATATTCTAATAATGATCTAATAATAATCTAATAATATTCTAATAATACTCTAATAATTCTCTAATAATATCTAATAATAATATAATCATACTCTGATAATATTCTAATAATTAATATTACTCTAATAAAACTCTAATAACAATCTAATTATATTCTAATAATACTCTAATGGTACACTAATATTACTCTAATAATAATTAATAATATCTAACAATACTCTAATAATATTATAATAATATTCTAATAATATTCTAATAATATTCTAATAATAATCTAATAATAATCTAATGATATTCTAATAATAATCTAATAGTGTTCTAATAATATCCTAATAATATTCTAACAATATTCTAATAATAATCTAATGATATTCTAATAATAATCTAATAATAATCTAATAATATTCTAATAATATTCTAATTATAATCTAATAATATTCAAATCATAATCTAATAATAATCTAATAATACTATAATAATAATCTAATAATATTCTAATAATAATCTAATAATAATCTAATAATATTCTAATAATATTCTAATAATATTCTAATAATAATTAATAATAATCTAATAATAATCTAATAATAATCTAATAATAATTTAATAATACTATACTAATATTCTAATACTATTCTAATAATAATCTAATAATATTCTAATAATAATCTAATAATAATATAATAATATTCTAATAATATTCTAATAATAATCTAATAATATTATAATAATACTCTAATAATACTCTAATTATATTCTAATAATAATCTAATAATATTCTAATAATAATCTAATAATATTCTAATAATAATCTAATACTAATCTAATACTAATCTAATAATAATCTAATAATATTCTAATAATAATCTAATAAAATTCTATTAATAATCAAATAACATTCTAATAATATTCAAATAATAATCTAATACTATTCTAATAATACTCTAATAATACTCTAATAATAATATAATAATAATCTAATAATATTCTAATAATATTCTTATAATATTCTAATAATATTCTAATAATAATCTAATAATAATCTAATAATATTCTAATAATACTCTAATAATTCTCTAATAATATCTAATAATAATATAATCATACTCTGATAATATTCTAATAATTAATATTACTCTAATAAAACTCTAATAACACTCTAATTATACTCTAATAATACTCTAATAATACTCTAATATTACTCTAATAATACTCTAATAATACTCTAATAATACTCTAATAATAATCTAATAATAATCTAATAATAATCTAATAATAATCTAATAATAATCTAATAATAATCTAATAATGTTCTAATAATATCCTAATAATATTCTAACAATATTCTAATAATAATCTAATAATATTCTAATAATAATCTAATAATAATCTAATAATATTCTAATAATATTCTAATTATAATCTAATAATAATCTAATAATATTTTAATAATATTCTAATAATAATCTAATACTAATCTAATACTATCCTAATAATAATCTAATAATATTCAAATAATAATCTAATAATACTCTAATAATAATCTAATAATAATCTAATAATAATCTAATAATACTCTAATAATACTCTAATAATACTCTAATAATAATCTAATAATAATCTAATAATATTCTAATAATAATCTAATAATAATCTAATAATGTTCTAATAATATCCTAATAATATTCTAATGATATTCTAATAATAATCTAATAATATTCTAATAATAATCTAATAATAATCTAATAATATTCTAATAATATTCTAATAATAATCTAATAATATTCTAATAATAATTTAATAATATTCTAATAATAATCTAATAATAATCTAATAATAATCTAATAATAATCTAATAATAATCTAATAATAATCTAATAATAATCTAATAATAATCTAATAATACTATAATAATATTCTAATAATATTCTAATAATAATCTAATAATATTCTAATAATAATCTAATAATAATCTAATAATATTCTAATAATATTCTAATAATAATTTAATAATATTATAATAATACTCTAATAATACTCTAATTATATTCTAATAATAATCTAATAATATTCTAATAATAATCTAATAATATTCTAATAATAATCTAATAACATTCTAATAATAATCTAATAATAATCTAATAATATTTTAATAATACTCTAATAATAATCTAATATTAATCTAATACTAATCTAATAATAATCTAATAATATTCTAATAATAATCTAATAAAATTCTAATAATAATCTAATAACATTCTAATAATATTCAAATAATAATCTAATAATATTCTAATAATACTCTAATAATACTCTAATAATAATATAATAATATTCTAATAACATTCTAATAATATTCTAATAATATTCTAATAATATTCTAATAATAAACTAATAATAATCTAATAATATTCTAATAATGATCTAATAATAATCTAATAATATTCTAATAATACTCTAATAATTCTCTAATAATATCTAATAATAATATAATCATACTCTGATAATATTCTAATAATTAATATTACTCTAATAAAACTCTAATAACAATCTAATTATATTCTAATAATACTCTAATGGTACACTAATATTACTCTAATAATAATTAATAATATCTAACAATACTCTAATAATATTATAATAATATTCTAATAATATTCTAATAATATTCTAATAATAATCTAATAATTTTCTAATAATAATCTAATAATACTCTAATAATATTCTAATAATAATCTAATTATAATCTAATAATATTCTAATAATACTCAAATAATACTCTAATAATATTCTAATAATATTCTAATAATACACTAAAATATTCTAAAGATAATCTAATAATATTCTAATAATATTCTAATAATAATCTAATAATAATCTAATAATATTCTAATAATAATCTAATAATACTCTAATAATATTCTAATAATAATCTAATAATAATCTAATAATATTCTAATAATAATCTAATAATACTCAAATACTATTCTAATAATAATCTAATAATATTCTAATAATACTCAAATAATAATATAATACTAATCTAATAATATTCTAATAATAATCTAATAATAATCTAATAATATTCTAATAATAATATAATAATAATCTAATAATAATCTAATAATATTTTAATAATATTCTAATAATAATATAATCTAATAATATTCTAATAATAATCTAATAATAATCTAATAATATTCTAATAATAATCTAATAATAATCTAATAATATTTTAATAATACTATAATAATAATCTAATATTAATCTAATACTAATCTAATAATAATCTAATAATATTCTAATAATAATCTAATAAAATTCTAATAATAATCTAATAAAATTCTAATAATATTCAAATAATAATCTAATAATATTCTAATAATACTCTAATAATACTCTAATAATAATATAATAATATTCTAATAACATTCTAATAATATTCTAATAATATTCTAATAATATTCTAATAATAAACTAATAATAATCTAATAATATTCTAATAATGATCTAATAATAATCTAATAATATTCTAATAATACTCTAATAATTCTCTAATAATATCTAATAATAATATAATCATACTCTGATAATATTCTAATAATTAATATTACTCTAATAAAACTCTAATAACAATCTAATTATATTCTAATAATACTCTAATGGTACACTAATATTACTCTAATAATAATTAATAATATCTAACAATACTCTAATAATATTATAATAATATTCTAATAATATTCTAATAATATTCTAATAATAATCTAATAATATTCTAATAATAATCTAATAATACTCTAATAATATTCTAATAATAATCTAATTATAATCTAATAATATTCTAATAATACTCAAATAATACTCTAATAATATTCTAATAATACACTAAAATATTCTAATAATAATCTAATAATATTCTAATAATATTCTAATAATAATCTAATAATAATCTAATAATAATCTAATAATACTATAATAATATTCTAATAATAATCTAATAATATTCTAATAATAATCTAATAATATTTTAATAATATTCTAATAATAATATAATCTAATAATATTCTAATAATAATCTAATAATAATCTAATACTATTCAAATAATAATCTAATAATAATCTAATAATATTTTAATAATATTCTAATAATAATCTAATACTAATCTAATAATATTCTAATAATAATCTAATAATAATCTAATAATATTCTAATAATAATCTAATAATATTCTAATAATAATCTAATAATAATCTAATAATAATCTAATAATAATCTAATAATAATCTAATAATAATCTAATAATATTCTAATAATATTCTAATAATACTCTAATAATACTGTAATAATAATCTAATAATAATCTAATAATATTCTAATAATAATCTAATAATAATCTAATAATGTTCTAATAATATCCTAATAATATTCTAACAATATTCTAATAATAATCTAATAATATTCTAATAATAATCTAATAATAATCTAATAATATTCTAATAATATTCTAATTATAATCTAATAATATTCTAATAATAATCTAATAATAATCTAATAATACTATAATAATATTCTAATAATATTCTAATAATAATCTAATAATATTCTAATAATAATCTAATAATAATCTAATAATATTCTAATAATATTCTAATAATAATCTAATAATATTCTAATAATATTCTAATAATAATCTAATAATATTCTAATAATAATCTAATAATAATCTAATAATAATCTAATAATAATCTAATAATAATTTAATAATACTATAATAATATTCTAATAATATTCTAATAATAATCTAATAATATTCTAATAATAATCTAATAATAATCTAATAATAATCTAATAATAATCTAATAATATTCTAATAATAATCTAATAATATTCTAATAATAATCTAATAACATTCTAATAATAATCTAATAATAATCTAATAATATTTTAATAATACTCTTATAATAATCTAATACTAATCTAATACTAATCTAATACTAATCTAATAATAATCTAATAATATTCTAATAATAATCTAATAAAATTCTAATAATAATCTAATAACATTCTAATAATATTCAAATAATAATCTAATAATATTCTAATAATACTCTAATAATACTCTAATAATAATATATTAATAATCTAATAATATTCTAATAACATTCTTATAATATTCTAATAATATTCTAATAATAATCTAATAATAATCTAATAATATTCTAATAATGATCTAATAATAATCTAATAATATTCTAATAATACTCTAATAATTCTCTAATAATATCTAATAATAATATAATCATACTCTGATAATATTCTAATAATTAATATTACTCTAATAAAACTCTAATAATACTCTAATTATACTCTAATAATACTCTAATGATACACTAATATTACTCTAATAATAATTAATAATATCTAACAATACTCTAATAATATTATAATAATATTCTAATAATATTCTAATAATAATCTAATAATATTCTAATAATAATCTATTAATACTCTAATAATATTCTAATGATAATCTAATTATAATCTAATAATATTCTGATAATACTCAAATAATACTCTAATAATATTTTAATAATATTCTAATAATACACTAAAATATTCTAATAATAATCTAATAATATTCTAATGATAATCTAATAATACTCTAATAATATTCTAATAATAATCTAATAATAATCTAATAATATTCTAATAATAATCTAATAATACTCTAATAATATTCTAATAATAATCTAATAATAATCTAATAATATTTTAATAATAATCTAATAATACTCAAATACTATTCTAATAATAATCTAATAATATTCTAATAATACTCAAATAATAATATAATACTAATCTAATAATATTCTAATAATAATCTAATAATAATCTAATAATATTCTAATAATAATATAATAATAATCTAATAATAATCAAATAATATTTTAATAATATTATAATAATAATCTAATACTAATCTAATAATATTCTAATAATAATCTAATAATAATCTAATAATATTCAAATAATAATCTAATAATAATCTAATAATATTTTAATAATATTCTAATAATAATCTAATACTAATTTAATAATATTCTAATAATAATCTAATAATAATCTAATAATATTTAAATAATAATCTAATAATACTCTAATAATAATCTAATAATAATCTAATAATAATCTAATAATACTCTAATAATATTCTAATAATAATCTAATAATATTCTAATAATAATCTAATAATATTCTAATAATAATCTAATAATAATCTAATAATAATCTAATAATAATCTAATAATAATCTAATAATAATCTAATAATAATCTAATAATATTCTAATAATATTCTAATAATACTCTAATAATACTCTAATAATAATCTAATAATAATCTAATAATATTCTAATAATAATCTAATAATAATCTAATAATGTTCTAATAATATCCTAATAATATTCTAATAGTAATCTAATAATATTCTAATAATAATCTAATAATAATCTAATAATATTCTAATAATATTCTAATAATAATCTAATAATATTCTAATAATAATCTAATAATAATCTAATAATACTATAATAATATTCTAATAATATTCTAATAATAATCTAATAATATTCTAATAATAATCTAATAATAATCTAATAATATTCTAATAATATTCTAATAATAATCTAATAATATTATAATAATACTCTAATAATACTCTAATTATATTCTAATAATAATCTAATAATATTCTAATAATAATCTAATAATATTCTAATAATAATCTAATAATATTCTAATAATAATCTAATAACATTCTAATAATATTCAAATAATAATCTAATAATATTCTAATAATACTCTAATAATACTCTAATAATAATATAATAATATTCTAATAACATTCTAATAATATTCTAATAATATTCTAATAATATTCTAATAATAATCTAATAATAATCTAATAATATTCTAATAATGATCTAATAATAATCTAATAATATTCTAATAATACTCTAATAATTCTCTAATAATATCTAATAATAATATAATCATACTCTGATAATATTCTAGTAATTAATATTACTCTAATAAAACTCTAATAACACTCTAATTATATTCTAATAATACTCTAAGGATACACTAATATTACTCTAATAATAATTAATAATATCTAACAATATTCTAATAATATTATAATAATATTCTAATATTCTAATAATAATCTAATAATATTCTAATAATAATCTACTAATACTCTAATATTATTCTAATAATATTCTAATAATACTCAAATAATACTCTAATAATATTCTAATAATATTCTAATAATACACTAAAATATTCTAATAATAATCTAATAATACTCTAATAATATTCTAATAATAATCTAATAATAATCTAATAATATTCTAATAATAATCTAATAATACTCTAATAATATTCTAATAATAATCTAATAATAATCTAATAATATTTTAATAATAATCTAATAATACTCAAATACTATTCTAATAATAATCTAATAATATTCTAATAATACTCAAATAATAATATAATACTAATCTAATAATATTCTAATAATAATCTAATAATAATCTAATAATATTTTAATAATAATCTAATAATACTCTAATAATATTCTAATAATAATCTAATAATAATCTAATAATATTCTAATAATAATCTAATAATACTCAAATACTATTCTAATAATAATCTAATAATATTCTAATAATACTCAAATAATAATCTAATACTAATCTATTAATATTCTAATAATAATCTAATAATAATCTAATAATATTCTAATAATAATATAATAATAATCTAATAATAATCTAATAATATTTTAATAATATTCTAATAATAATATAATCTAATAATATTCTAATAATAATCTAATAATATTCAAATAATAATCTAATAATAATCTAATAATAATCTAATAATATTTTAATAATATTCTAATAATAATCTAATACTAATCTAATAATATTCTAATAATAATCTAATAATAATCTAATAATATTCAAATAATAATCTAATAATACTCTAATAATATTTTAATAATATTCTAATAATATGCTAATAATACTCTAATAATAATCTAATAATACTATAATAATATTCTAATAATATTTTAATAATATTCAAATAATAATCTAATACTAATCTAATAATATTCTAATAATAATCTAATAATACTATAATAATATTCTAATAATATTCTAATATTCAAAACATTCTAATAATAATCTAATAATAATCTAATAATATTTTAATAATACTCTAATAATAATCTAATACTAATCTAATACTAATCTAATAATACACTAATAATAATCTAATAATAATCTAATAATATTCTAATAATAATCTAATAATACTCTAATAATATTCTAATAATAATCTAATAATAATCTAATAATATTTTAATAATAATCTAATAATACTCAAATACTATTCTAATAATAATCTAATAATATTCTAATAATACTCAAATAATAATATAATACTAATCTAATAATATTCTAATAATAATCTAATAATAATCTAATAATACTGTAATAATAATCTAATAATAATCTAATAATATTCTAATAATAATCTAATAATAATCTAATAATGTTCTAATAATATCCTAATAATATTCTAACAATATTCTAATAATAATCTAATAATATTCTAATAATAATCTAATAATAATCTAATAATATTCTAATAATATTCTAATTATAATCTAATAATATTCTAATAATAATCTAATAATAATCTAATAATACTATAATAATATTCTAATAATATTCTAATAATAATCTAATAATATTCTAATAATAATCTAATAATAATCTAACAATATTCTAATAATATTCTAATAATAATCTAATAATATTCTAATAATATTCTAATAATAATCTAATAATATTCTAATAATAATCTAATAATAATCTAATAATAATCTAGTAATAATCTAATAATAATTTAATAATACTATAATAATATTCTAATAATATTCTAATAATAATCTAATAATATTCTAATAATAATCTAATAATAATATAACAATAATCTAATAATAATCTAATAATATTCTAATAATAATCTAATAATATTCTAATAATAATCTAATAACATTCTAATAATAATCTAATAATAATCTAATAATATTTTAATAATACTCTAATAATAATCTAATACTAATCTAATACTAATCTAATACAAATCTAATAATAATCTAATAATATTCTAATAATAATCTAATAAAATTCTAATAATAATCTAATAACATTCTAATAATATTCAAATAATAATCTAATAATATTCTAATAATACTCTAATAATACTCTAATAATAATATATTAATAATCTAATAATATTCTAATAACATTCTTATAATATTCTAATAATATTCTAATAATAATCTAATAATAATCTAATAATATTCTAATAATGATCTAATAATAATCTAATAATATTCTAATAATACTCTAATAATTCTCTAATAATATCTAATAATAATATAATCATACTCTGATAATATTCTAATAATTAATATTACTCTAATAAAACTCTAATAACACTCTAATTATACTCTAATAATACTCTAATGATACACTAATATTACTCTAATAATAATTAATAATATCTAACAATACTCTAATAATATTATAATAATATTCTAATAATATTCTAATAATAATCTAATAATATTCTAATAATAATCTATTAATACTCTAATAATATTCTAATGATAATCTAATTATAATCTAATAATATTCTAATAATACTCAAATAATACTCTAATAATATTTTAATAATATTCTAATAATACACTAAAATATTCTAATAATAATCTAATAATATTCTAATGATAATCTAATAATACTCTAATAATATTCTAATAATAATCTAATAATAATCTAATAATATTCTAATAATAATCTAATAATACTCTAATAATATTCTAATAATAATCTAATAATAATCTAATAATATTTTAATAATAATCTAATAATACTCAAATACTATTCTAATAATAATCTAATAATATTCTAATAATACTCAAATAATAATATAATACTAATCTAATAATATTCTAATAATAATCTAATAATAATCTAATAATATTCTAATAGTAATATAATAATAATCTAATAATAATCAAATAATATTTTAATAATATTATAATAATAATCTAATACTAATCTAATAATATTCTAATAATAATCTAATAATAATCTAATAATATTCAAATAATAATCTAATAATAATCTAATAATATTTTAATAATATTCTAATAATAATCTAATACTAATTTAATAATATTCTAATAATAATCTAATAATAATCTAATAATATTTAAATAATAATCTAATAATACTCTAATAATAATCTAATAATAATCTAATAATAATCTAATAATACTCTAATAATATTCTAATAATAATCTAATAATATTCTAATAATAATCTAATAATATTCTAATAATAATCTAATAATAATCTAATAATAATCTAATAATAATCTAATAATAATCTAATAATAATCTAATAATAATCTAATAATATTCTAATAATATTCTAATAATACTCTAATAATACTCTAATAATAATCTAATAATAATCTAATAATATTCTAATAATAATCTAATAATAATCTAATAATGTTCTAATAATATCCTAATAATATTCTAATAGTAATCTAATAATATTCTAATAATAATCTAATAATAATCTAATAATATTCTAATAATATTCTAATAATAATCTAATAATATTCTAATAATAATCTAATAATAATCTAATAATACTATAATAATATTCTAATAATATTCTAATAATAATCTAATAATATTCTAATAATAATCTAATAATAATCTAATAATATTCTAATAATAATCTAATAATATTCTAATAATATTCTAATAATAATCTAATAATATTCTAATAATAATCTAATAATAATCTAATAATAATCTAATAATAATCTAATAATACTATAATAATATTCTAATAATATTCTAATAATAATCTAATAATATTCTAATAATAATCTAATAATAATCTAATAATATTCTAATAATATTCTAATAATAATCTAATAATATTATAATAATACTCTAATAATACTCTAATTATATTCTAATAATAATCTAATAATATTATAATAATAATCTAATAATATTCTAATAATAATCTAATAAAATTCTAATAATAATCTAATAACATTCTAATAATATTCAAATAATAATCTAATAATATTCTAATAATACTCTAATAATACTCTAATAATAATATAATAATATTCTAATAACATTCTAATAATATTCTAATAATATTCTAATAATATTCTAATAATAATCTAATAATAATCTAATAATATTCTAATAATGATCTAATAATAATCTAATAATATTCTAATAATACTCTAATAATTCTCTAATAATATCTAATAATAATATAATCATACTCTGATAATATTCTAGTAATTAATATTACTCTAATAAAACTCTAATAACACTCTAATTATATTCTAATAATACTCTAAGGATACACTAATATTACTCTAATAATAATTAATAATATCTAACAATATTCTAATAATATTATAATAATATTCTAATATTCTAATAATAATCTAATAATATTCTAATAATAATCTACTAATACTCTAATATTATTCTAATAATATTCTAATAATACTCAAATAATACTCTAATAATATTCTAATAATATTCTAATAATACACTAAAATATTCTAATAATAATCTAATAATACTCTAATAATATTCTAATAATAATCTAATAATAATCTAATAATATTCTAATAATAATCTAATAATACTCTAATAATATTCTAATAATAATCTAATAATAATCTAATAATATTTTAATAATAATCTAATAATACTCAAATACTATTCTAATAATAATCTAATAATATTCTAATAATACTCAAATAATAATATAATACTAATCTAATAATATTCTAATAATAATCTAATAATAATCTAATAATAATCTAATAATATTTTAATAATAATCTAATAATACTCTAATAATATTCTAATAATAATCTAATAATAATCTAATAATATTCTAATAATAATCTAATAATACTCAAATACTATTCTAATAATAATCTAATAATATTCTAATAATACTCAAATAATAATCTAATGCTAATCTATTAATATTCTAATAATAATCTAATAATAATCTAATAATATTCTAATAATAATCTAATAATATTTTAATAATATTCTAATAATAATATAATCTAATAATATTCTAATAATAATCTAATAATATTCAAATAATAATCTAATAATAATCTAATAATAATCTAATAATATTTTAATAATATTCTAATAATAATCTAATACTAATCTAATAATATTCTAATAATAATCTAATAATAATCTAATAATAATCTAATAATAATCTAATAATATTCAAATAATAATCTAATAATACTCGAATAATATTTTAATAATATTCTAATAATATGCTAATAATACTCTAATAATAATCTAATAATACTATAATAATATTCTAATAATATTTTAATAATATTCAAATAATAATCTAATACTAATTTAATAATATTCTAATAATAATCTAATAATACTATAATAATATTCTAATAATATTCTAATATTCAAAACATTCTAATAATAATCTAATAATAATCTAATAATATTTTAATAATACTCTAATAATAATCTAATACTAATCTAATACTAATCTAATAATACACTAATAATAATCTAATAATAATCTAATAATATTCTAATAATAATCTAATAATACTCTAATAATAATCTAATAATATTCTAATAATAATCTAATAATAATCTAATAATACTCAAATACTATTCTAATATTAATCTAATAATATTCTAATAATACTCAAATAATAATCTAATAATATTCAAATAATAATCTAATAATAATCTAATAATATTTTAATAATATTCTAATAATAATCTAATACTAATCTAATAATATTCTAATAATAATCTAATAATAATCTAATAATATTCAAATAATAATCTAATAATACTCTAATAATAATCTAATAATACTCTAATAATATTCTAATAATAATCTAATAATATTCTAATAATAATCTAATAATATTCTAATAATAATCTAATAATAATCTAATAATAATCTAATAATAATCTAATAATAATCTAATAATAATCTAATAATATTCTAATAATATTCTAATAATACTCTAATAATACTCTAATAATAATCTAATAATAATCTAATAATAATCTAATAATAATCTAATAATGTTCTAATAATATCCTAATAATATTCTAATAATATTCTAATAATAATCTAATAATAATCTAATAATAATCTAATAATATTCTAATAATATTCTAATAATAATCTAATAATATTCTAACAATAATCTAATAATAATCTAATAATACTATAATAATATTCTAATAATATTCTAATAATAATCTAATAATATTCTAATAATAATCTAATAATAATCTAATAATATTCTAATAATATTCTAATAATAATCTAATAATATTCTAATAATATTCTAATAATAATCTAATAATATTCTAATAATAATCTAATAATAATCTAATAATAATCTAATAATAATCTAATAATACTATAATAATATTCTAATAATATTCTAATAATAATCTAATAATATTCTAATAATAATCTAATAATAATCTAAAAATATTCTAATAATATTCTAATAATAATCTAATAATATTATAATAATACTCTAATAATACTCTAATTATATTCTAATAATAATCTAATAATATTCTAATAATAATCTAATAATATTCTAATAATAATCTAATAACATTCTAATAATAATCTAATAATAATCTAATAATATTTTAATAATACTCTAATAATAATCTAATACTAATCTAATACTAATCTAATACTAATCTAATAATATTCTAATAATAATCTAATAATATTCTAATGATAATATAATAATACTCTAATAATATTCTAATAATAATCTAATAATAATCTAATAATAATCTAATAACATTCTAATAATAATCTAATAATACTCTAATAATAATCTAATAATATTCTAATAATAATCTAATAATACTCAAATACTATTCTAATAATAATCTAATAATATTCTAATAATACTCAAATAATAATCTAATACTAATCTAATAATATTCTAATAATAATCTAATAATAATCTAATAATATTCTAATAATAATATAATAATAATCTAATAATAATCTAATAATATTTTAATAATATTCTAATAATAATCTAATACTAATCTAATAATATTCTAATAATAATCTAATAATAATCTAATAATATTCAAATAATAATCTAATAATAATCTAATAATATTTTAATAATATTCTAATAATAATCTAATACTAATCTAATAATATTCTGATAATAATCTAATAATAATCTAATAATATTGAAATAATAATCTAATAATACTCTAATAATAATCTAATAATACTCTAATAATATTCTAATAATATTCTAATAATAATCTAATAATATTCTAATAATAATCTAATAATAATCTAATAATAATCTAATAATAATCTAATAATAATCTAATAATAATCTAATAATAATCTAATAATATTCTAATAATATTCTAATAATAATCTAATAATAATCTAATAATAATCTAATAATATTCTAATAATATTCTAATAATACTCTAATAATACTCTAATAATAATCTAATAATAATCTAATAATAATCTAATAATAATCTAATAATGTTCTAATAATATCCTAATAATATCCTAATAATATTCTAATAATATTCTAATAATAATCTAATAATAATCTAATAATATTCTAATAATATTCTAATAATAATCTAATAATATTCTAACAATAATCTAATAATAATCTAATAATACTATAATAATATTCTAATAATATTCTAATAATAATCTAATAATATTCTAATAATAATCTAATAATAATCTAATAATATTCTAATAATATTCTAATAATAATCTAATAATATTCTAATAATATTCTAATAATATTCTAATAATATTCTAATAATAATCTAATAATATTCTAATAATAATCTAATAATAATCTAATAATATTCTAATAATATTCTAATAATAATCTAATAATATTATAATAATACTCTAATAATACTCTAATTATATTCTAATAATAATCTAATAATATTCTAATAATAATCTAATAATATTCTAATAATAATCTAATAACATTCTAATAATAATCTAATAATAATCTAATAATATTTTAATAATACTCTAATAATAATCTAATACTAATCTAATACTAATCTAATACTAATCTAATACTAATCTAATAATAATCTAATAATATTCTAATGATAATATAATAATACTCTAATAATATTCTAATAATAATCTAATAATAATCTAATAATAATCTAATAATATTCTAATAATAATCTAATAATACTCTAATAATAATCTAATAATATTCTAATAATAATCTAATAATACTCAAATACTATTCTAATAATAATCTAATAATATTCTAATAATACTCAAATAATAATCTAATACTAATCTAATAATATTCTAATAATAATCTAATAATAATCTAATAATATTCTAATAATAATATAATAATAATCTAATAATAATCTAATAATATTTTAATAATATTCTAATAATAATCTAATACTAATCTAATAATATTCTAATAATAATCTAATAATAATCTAATAATATTCAAATAATAATCTAATAATAATCTAATAATATTTTAATAATATTCTAATAATAATCTAATACTAATCTAATAATATTCTAATAATAATCTAATAATAATCTAATAATATTGAAATAATAATCTAATAATACTCTAATAATAATCTAATAATACTCTAATAATATTCTAATAATAATCTAATAATATTCTAATAATAATCTAATAATATTCTAATAATAATCTAATAATAATCTAATAATAATCTAATAATAATCTAATAATAATCTAATAATAATCTAATAATAATCTAATAATATTCTAATAATATTCTAATAATAATCTAATAATAATCTAATAATATTCTAATAATATTCTAATAACATTCTAATAATAATCTAATAATATTCTAATAATAATCTAATAATACTATAATAATATTCTAATAATATTCTAATAATAATCTAATAATATTCTAATAATATTCTAATAATAATCTAATAATAATCTAATAATATTCTAATAATAATCTAATAATATTCTAATAATAATCTAATAATAATCTAATAATATTCTAATAATATTCTAATTATAATCTAATAATATTCTAATAATAATCTAATAATAATCTAATAATACTATAATAATATTCTAATAATATTCTAATAATAATCTAATAATATTCTAATAATAATCTAATAATAATCTAATAATATTCTAATAATACTCTAATAATAGTCTAATTATATTCTAATAATAATCTAATAATATTCTAATAATAATCTAATAATATTCTAATAATAATCTAATAACATTCTAATAATAATCTAATAATAATCTAATAATATTTTAATAATACTATAATAATAATCTAATACTAATCTAATACTAATCTAATAATAATCTAATAATATTCTAATAATAATCTAATAAAATTCTAATAATAATCTAATAACATTCTAATAATATTCAAATAATAATCTAATAATATTCTAATAATACTCTAATAATACTCTAATAATAATATAATAATATTCTAATAACATTCTAATAATATTCTAATAATATTCTAATAATATTCTAATAATAAACTAATAATAATCTAATAATATTCTAATAATGATCTAATAATAATCTAATAATATTCTAATAATACTCTAATAATTCTCTAATAATATCTAATAATAATATAATCATACTCTGATAATATTCTAATAATTAATATTACTCTAATAAAACTCTAATAACACTCTAATTATATTCTAATAATACTCTAATGATACACTAATATTACTCTAATAATAATTAATAATATCTAACAGTACTCTAATAATATTCTAATAATATTCTAATAATATTCTAATAATATTCTAATAATATTCTAATAATAATCTAATAATATTCTAATAATAATCTAATAATAATCTAATAATAATCTAATAATATTCTAATAATAATCTAATAATATTCTAATAATAATCTAATAATAATCTAATAATATTCTAATAATATTCTAATAATAATCTAATAATACTATAATAATATTCTAATACTATTCTAATAATAATCTAATAATATTCTAATAATAATCTAATAATAATCTAATAATATTCTAATAATATTATAATAGTAATCTAATAATATTATAATAATACTCTAATAATACTTTAATTATATTCTAATAATAATCTAATAATATTCTAATAATACTCTAATAATATTCTAATAATAATCTAATAACATTCTAATAATATACTAATAATACTCTAATAATACAATAATAATATTCTAATAATACTATAATATTAATCTAATAATATTCTAATAATAATCTAATAATACTATAATAATAATATTCTAATAATATTCAAATAATAATAATCTAATAACATTCTAATAATATTCAAATAATAATCTAATAATATTCTAATAATACTCTAATAATACTCTAATAATAATATAATAATATTCTAATAATATTCTAATAATAATCTAATAATATTCTAATAATACTCTAATAATTCTCTAATAATATCTAATAATAATATAATCATACTCTGATAATATTCTAATAATTAATATTACTCTAATAATAATCTAATAATATTCTAATAATATTCTAATAATACTCTAATAATACTCTAATAATAATCTAATAATAATCTAATAATATTCTAATAATAATCTAATAATAATCTAATAATGTTCTAATAATATCCTAATAATATTCTAATAATATTCTAATAATAATCTAATAATATTCTAATAATAATCTAATAATAATCTAATAATATTCTAATAATATTCTAATAATAATCTAATAATATTCTAATAATAATCTAATAATATTCTAATAATAATCTAATAATAATCTAATAATATTCTAATAATATTCTAATAATAATCTAATAATATTCTAATAATATTCTAATAATAATCTAATAATATTCTAATAATAATCTAATAATAATCTAATAATAATCTAATAATAATCTAATAATAATCTAATAATACTATAATAATATTCTAATAATATTCTAATAATAATCTAATAATATTCTAATAATAATCTAATAATATTCTAATAATAATCTAATAATAATCTAATAATATTCTAATAATATTCTAATAATATTCTAATAATATTCAAATAATATATTAATAATACTCTAATAATACAATAATAATATTCTAATAATACTATAATACTAATCTAATAATATTCTAATAATAATCTAATAATACTATAATAATAATATTCTAATAATATTCAAATAATAATAATCTAATAACATTCTAATAATATTCAAATAATAATCAAATAATATTCTAATAATACTCTAATAATACTCTAATAATAATATAATAATAATCTAATAATATTCTAATAATAATCTAATAATATTCTAATAATATTCTAATAATATTCTAATAATATGCTAATAATAATCTAATAATACTCTAATAATAATCTAATAATACTATAATAATATTCTAATAATATTTTAATAATATTCTAATAATAATCTAATACTAATCTAATAATATTCTAATAATAATATAATAATACTATAATAATATTCTAATAATATTCAAATAATAATCTAATAATAATCTAATAATATTCTAATAATATTCTAATAATATTCTAAAAATACAATAATAATATTCTAATAATACTATAATACTAATCTAATAATATTCTAATAATGATCTAATAATACTATAATAATATTCTAATAATATTCAAATAATAATCTAATAATAATCTAATAATATTCTAATAATATTCTAATAATATTCTAATAATATTCTAATAATATTCTAATAATATTCTAATAATATACTCTAATAATACAATAATAATATTCTAATAATACTATAATACTAATCTAATAATACTCTAATAATAATCTAATAATACTCTAATAATAATCTAATAATACTATAATAATATTCTAATAATAATCTAATACTAATCTAATAATATTCTAATAATAATCTAATAATACTATAATAATATTCTAATAATATTCAAATAATAATCTAATAATAATCTAATAATATTCTAATAATATTCTAATAATATTCAAATAATATACTAATAATACTCTAATAATACAATAATAATATTCTAATAATACTATAATACTAATCTAATAATACTCTAATAATAATCTAATAATACTCTGATAATGATCTAATAATACTTTAATAATATTCTAATAATATTTTAATAATATTCTAATAATAATCTAATACTAATCTAATAATATTCTAATAATAATCTAATAATACTATAATAATATTCTAATAATATTCAAATAATAATCTAATAATAATCTAATAATATTCTAATAATATTCTAATAATATTCTAATAATATTCAAATAATATTCTAATAATATTCAAATAATATACTAATAATATAATAATAATATTCTAATAATACTCTAATAATACTCTAATAATACAATAATAATATTCTAATAATACTCTAATAATACAATAATAATATTCTAATAATACTATAATACTAATCTAATAATACTCTAATAATAATCTAATAATACTCTAATAATAATCTAATAATACTATAATAATATTCTAATAATATTTTAATAATATTCTAATAATAATCTAATACTAATCTAATAATATTCTAATAATAATCTAATAATACTATAATAATATTCTAATAATATTCAAATAATAATCTAATAATAATCTAATAATACTCTAATAATACTCTAATAATATTCTAATAATACTCTAATAATACTCTAATAATACAATAATAATATTCTAATAATACTCTAATAATACTCTAATACTAATCTAATAATACTCTAATAATAATCTAATAATACTCTAATAATATTCTAATAATAATAAAATAATACTCTAATGATACTCTAATAATACTCTAATAATACTTTAATAATACTCAATAATACAATAATAATATTCTAATAATACTCTAATAATACTCTAATACTAATCTAATAATACTCTAATAATAATCTAATAATACTCTAATAATACTCTAATAATACAATAATAATATTCTAATAATACTCTAATAATACTCTAATACTAATCTAATACTACTTAAATAATACTCTAATAATATTCTAATATTCTAATAAAACTCTAATAATACTCTAATAATACTCTAATAATAATCTAATAATACAATAATAATATTCTAATAATACTCTAATAATACTCTAATAATACTCTAACACTAATCTAATAATACTTAAATAATACTCTAATAATACTCTAATAATATTCTAATAATATTCTAATAAAACTCTAATAATACTCTAATAATACTCTAATAATACTCTAATAATACAATAATAATATTCTAATAATACTCTAATAATACTCTAATAATAATCTAATAATATTCTAATAATATTCTAATAAAACTCTAATAATACTCTAATAATACTCTAATAATAATCTAATAATACAATAATAATATTCTAATAATACTCTAATAATACTCTAATAATAATCTAATAATACTTAAATAATATTCTAATAATAATCTAATAATACTGTAATAATATTCTAATAATATTCTAATAATACTCTAATAATACTCTAATAATATTCTAATAATAATCTAATAATATTCTAATAATGATCTAATAATAATCTAATAATGATCTAATAATAATCTAATAATATTCTAATAATAATCTAATAATACTCTAATAATAATCTAATAATATTCTAATAATAATCTAATAATATTCAAATAATAATCTAATAATACTCTAATAATAATCTAATAATAATCTAATAATATTCTAATAATAATCTAATAATATTCTAATAATAATCTAATAACATTCTAATAATAATCTAATAATATTCTAATAATAATCTAATAATATTCTAATAATAATCTAATAATATTCAAATAATAATCTAATAATACTCTAATAATACTCTAATAATACACTAATAATAATATAATAATATTATAATAATAATCTAATAATAATCTAATAAAACTCTAATTATACTCTAATAATAGTCTAATAATAGTCTAATAATACTATAATAATAATCTAATAATACTCTAATGATACTCTAATAATACACTAATAATAATATAATAATATTCTAATAATATTCTAATAATAATCTAAAAATACTCTAATAATTCTCTAATAATATCAAATAATAATATAATCATACTCTGATAATATTCTAATAATACTCTAATAATATCTATTAATATTCTAATAATACTCTAATAATACTCTAATACTAATCTAATAATACTTAAATAATATTCTAATAATACTCTAATAATACTCTAATACTAATCTAATAATACTCTAATAATACTCTAATAATATTCTAATAATATTCTAATAATACTCTAATAATACTCTAATAATATTCTAATAATAATCTAATAATATTCTAATAATAATCTAATAATAATCTAATAATGACTTAATAATAATCTAATAATATTCTAATAATAATCTAATAATACTCTAATAATAATCTAATAATACTATAATAATATTCTAATAATATTCTAATAATACTCTAATAATACTCTAATAATACTCTAATAATACTCTAATAATACTCTAATAATACTCTAATAATACTCTAATAATACTCTAATAATACTCTAATAATACTCTAATAATATTCTAATAATATTCTAATAATATTCTAATAATAATCTAATAACATTATAATAATAATCTAATAATAATCTAATAATACTCTAATAATAATCTAATAATAATCTAATAATACTATAATAATATTCTAATTATATTCTAATAATACTCTAATAATACTCTAATAATAATCTAATAATACTCTAATAATACTCTAATAATACTCTAATAATAATCTAATAATATTCTAATAATATTCTAATAATAATCTAATAATATTCTAATAATAATCTAATAATAATCTAATAATATTCAAATAATAATCTAATAATACTCTAATAATAATCTAATAATACTCTAATAATATTCTAATAATAATCTAATAATATTAAAATAATAATCTAATAATAATCTAATAATAATCTAATAATACTCTAATAATACTCTAATAATACAATAATAATATTCTAATAATACTCTAATAATACTCTAATACTAATCTAATACTACTTAAATAATAATCTAATAATATTCTAATAATATTATAATAAAACTCTAATAATACTCTAATAATACTCTAATAATAATCTAATAATACAATAATAATACTCTAATAATAATCTAATAATATTCTAATAAAACTCTAATAATACTCTAATAATACTCTAATAATAATCTAATAATACAATAATAATATTCTAATAATACTCTAATAATACTCTAATAATAATCTAATAATACTTAAATAATATTCTAATAATAATCTAATAATACTGTAATAATATTCTAATAATACTCTAATAATATTCTAATAATAATCTAATAATATTCTAATAATGATCTAATAATAATCTAATAATGATCTAATAATAATCTAATAATATTCTAATAATAATCTAATAATACTCTAATAATAATCTAATAATATTCTAATAATAATCTAATAATATTCAAATAATAATCTAATAATACTCTAATAATAATCTAATAATAATCTAATAATATTCTAATAATAATCTAATAATATTCTAATAATAATCTAATAACATTCTAATAATAATCTAATAATATTCTAATAATAATCTAATAATATTCTAATAATAATCTAATAATATTCAAATAATAATCTAATAATACTCTAATAATACTCTAATAATACACTAATAATAATATAATAATATTATAATAATAATCTAATAATAATCTAATAAAACTCTAATTATACTCTAATAATAGTCTAATAATAGTCTAATAATACTATAATAATAATCTAATAATACTCTAATGATACTCTAATAATACACTAATAATAATATAATAATATTCTAATAATATTCTAATAATAATCTAAAAATACTCTAATAATTCTCTAATAATATCAAATAATAATATAATCATACTCTGATAATATTCTAATAATACTCTAATAATATCTATTAATATTCTAATAATACTCTAATAATACTCTAATACTAATCTAATAATACTTAAATAATATTCTAATAATACTCTAATAATACTCTAATACTAATCTAATAATACTCTAATAATACTCTAATAATACAATAATAATATTCTAATAATACTCTAATAATACTCTAATACTAATCTAATAATACTCTAATAATAATCTAATAATATTCTAATAATATTCTAATAAAACTCTAATAATACTCTAATAATACTTTAATAATACTCTAATAATACTTAAATAATACACTAATAATACTCTAATAATACTCTAATAATACTCTAATAATATTCTAATAATATTCTAATAATACTCTAATAATACTCTAATAATATTCTAATAATAATCTAATAATATTCTAATAATAATCTAATAATAATCTAATAATGACCTAATAATAATCTAATAATATTCTAATAATAATCTAATAATACTCTAATAATAATCTAATGATACTATAATAATATTCTAATAATATTCTAATAATACTCTAATAATACTCTAATAATACTCTAATAATACTCTAATAATACTCTAATAATACTCTAATAATACTCTAATAATACTCTAATAATATTCTAATAATATTCTAATAATATTCTAATAATAATCTAATAACATTATAATAATAATCTAATAATAATCTAATAATACTCTTATAATAATCTAATAATAATCTAATAATACTATAATAATATTCTAATAATATTCTAATAATACTCTAATAATACTCTAATAATAATCTAATAATATTCTAATAATACTCTAATAATACTCTAATAATAATCTAATAATATTCTAATAATATTCTAATAATAATCTAATAATATTCTAATAATAATCTAATAATAATCTAATAATATTCAAATAATAATCTAATAATACTCTAATAATAATCTAATAATACTCTAATAATATTCTAATAATAATCTAATAATATTAAAATAATAATCTAATAATACTCTAATAATAATCTAATAATAATCTAATAATATTCAAATAATAATCTAATAATACTCTAATAATAATCTAATAATACTCTAATAATATTCTAATAATATTCTAATAATAATCTAATAATAATCTAATAATATCCTAATAATAATCTAATAATATTCAAATAATATCCTAATAATAATCTAATAATACTCTAATAATAATCTAATAATAATCTAATAATATTATAATAATACTCAAATAATATTCTAATAATATCCTAATAATAATATAATAATATTCAAATAATATCCTAATAATAATCTAATAATGCTCTAATAATAATCTAATAAATATCTAATAATATTATAATAATACTCTAATAATATTCTAATAATATCCTAATAATAATCTAATAACATTCTAATAATAATCTAATAATAATCTAATAATATTCAAATAATAATCTAATAATACTCTAATAATACTCTAATAATTCTCTAATAATATCTAATAATAATATAATCATACTCTGATAATATTCTAATAATACTCTAATAATATCTATTAATATTCTAATAAAACTCTAATAATACTCTAATAATACCCTAATAATACTCTAATAATAATCTAATAATACATTAATAAAACTCTAATAACACTCTAATTATACTCTAATAATACTCTAATGATACACTAATATTACTCTAATAATAATTAATAATAATTAATAATATCTAACAATACTCTAATAATATTCTAATAATATACTAATAATATTCTAATAATAATCTAATAATATTCTAATAATACTCTAATAATAATCTAATAATACTCTAATAATATTCTAATAATAATAAAATAATACTCTAATAATAATCTAATAATAATCTAACAATACTCTAATAATATTCTAATAATAATCTAATAATACTCTAATAATATTATAATAATACTCTAATAATACTCTAATAATGTTCTAATAATATTCTAATAATATTCTAATAATAATCTAATAATACTCTAATTATATTCTAATAATATTCAAATAATAAGCTAATAATACTCTAATTATATTCTAATCATATTCTAATAATATTCTAATAATACTCTAATCATATTCTAATAACACTCTAATACTAATCTAATAATACTCTAATAATAATCTAATAATACTCTAATAATATTCTAATAATATTCTAATAATATTTTAATAATACTCTAATACTAATCTAATAATACTCTAATAATAATCTAATAATATTCTAATAATATTCTAATAAAACTCTAATAATACTCTAATAATACTTTAATAATACTCTAATAATACTTAAATAATACACTAATAATACTCTAATAATACTCTAATAATACTCTAATAATATTCTAATAATATTCTAATAATACTCTAATAATACTCTAATAATATTCTAATAATAATCTAATAATATTCTAATAATAATCTAATAATAATCTAATAATGACCTAATAATAATCTAATAATATTCTAATAATAATCTAATAATACTCTAATAATAATCTAATGATACTATAATAATATTCTAATAATATTCTAATAATACTCTAATAATACTCTAATAATACTCTAATAATACTCTAATAATACTCTAATAATACTCTAATAATACTCTAATAATACTCTAATAATATTCTAATAATATTCTAATAATATTCTAATAATAATCTAATAACATTATAATAATAATCTAATAATAATCTAATAATACTCTAATAATAATCTAATAATAATCTAATAATACTATAATAATATTCTAATAATATTCTAATAATACTCTAATAATACTCTAATAATAATCTAATAATACTCTAATAATACTCTAATAATACTCTAATAATAATCTAATAATATTCTAATAATATTCTAATAATAATCTAATAATATTCTAATAATAATCTAATAATAATCTAATAATATTCAAATAATAATCTAATAATACTCTAATAATAATCTAATAATACTCTAATAATATTCTAATAATAATCTAATAATATTAAAATAATAATCTAATAATACTCTAATAATAATCTAATAATAATCTAATAATATTCAAATAATAATCTAATAATACTCTAATAATAATCTAATAATACTCTAATAATATTCTAATAATATTCTAATAATAATCTAATAATAATCTAATAATATCCTAATAATAATCTAATAATATTCAAATAATATCCTAATAATAATCTAATAATACTCTAATAATAATCTAATAATAATCTAATAATATTATAATAATACTCAAATAATATTCTAATAATATCCTAATAATAATATAATAATATGCAAATAATATCCTAATAATAATCTAATAATACTCTAATAATAATCTAATAAATATCTAATAATATTATAATAATACTCTAATAATATTCTAATAATATCCTAATAATAATCTAATAACATTCTAATAATAATATAATAATAATCTAATAATATTCAAATAATAATCTAATAATACTCTAATAATACTCTAATAATTCTCTAATAATATCTAATAATAATATAATCATACTCTGATAATATTCTAATAATACTCTAATAATATCTATTAATATTCTAATAAAACTCTAATAATACTCTAATAATACCCTAATAATACTCTAATAATAATCTAATAATACATTAATAAAACTCTAATAACACTCTAATTATACTCTAATAATACTCTAATGATACACTAATATTACTCTAATAATAATAAATAATAATTAATAATATCTAACAATACTCTAATAATATTCTAATAATATACTAATAATATTATAATAATAATCTAATAATATTCTAATAATACTTTAATAATAATCTAATAATACTCTAATAATATTCTAATAATAATAAAATAATACTCTAATAATAATCTAATAATAATCTAATAATACTCTAATAATATTCTAATAATAATCTAATAATACTCTAATAATATTATAATAATACTCTAATAATACTCTAATAATGTTCTAATAATATTCTAATAATATTCTAATAATAATCTAATAATACTCTAATTATATTCTAATAATATTCAAATAATAAGCTAATAATACTCTAATTATATTCTAATCATATTCTAATAATATTATAATAATACTCTAATCATATTCTAATAACACTCTAATACTAATCTAATAATACTCTAATAATAATCTAATAATACTCTAATAATATTCTAATAATATTCTAATAATATTCTAATAATATTTTAATAATACTCTAATACTAATCTAATAATAATCTAATACTAATCTAATAATATTCTAATAATAATCTAATAATACTCTAATAATAATCTAATAATAATCTAATAATAATCTAATAATATTTTAATAATACTCTAATACTAATCTAATAATAATCTAATAATATTCTAATATTAATCCAATAATATTCTAATAATAATCTAATAATACTCTAATAATACTCTAATAACACTCTAATAATAATATAATAATAATCTAATATTATTCTAATAATAATCTAATAATATTCTAATAATATCCTAATAATAATCTAATCATATTCTAATAATATTCTAATAATAATCTAATAATATTCTAATAATATTCTAATAATATTCTAATTATATTTTAATAATAATCTAATAATATTCTAATAATGATCTAATAATAATCTAATAATAATCTAATAATATTCTAATAATAATCTAATAATACTCTAATAATAATCTAATAATACTCTAATAATACTCTAATAATAATCTAATAATATTCTAATAATAATCTAATAATACTCTAATACTATTCTAATAATAATATAATAATAATCTAATAATATTCTAATAATACTCTAATAATATTCTAATAATATTCTAATAATATTCTAATAATATTCTAATAATAATCTAATAATATTCTAATAATAATCTAATAATATTCTAATAATGATCTAATAATAATCTAATAATATTCTAATAATAATCTAATAATAATATAATAATAATCTAATAATATTCTAATACTATTCTAATAATATTCTAATTATGATCTAATAATAATCTAATAATATTCTAATAATAATCTAATAATAATCTAATAATACTCTAATTATATTCTAATCATAATCTAATAATATTCTAATAATATTCTAATAATATTCTAATAATAATCTAATAACATTATAATAATAATCTAATAATAATCTAATAATATTTTAATAATACTCTAATAATAATCTAATAATAATCTAATAATATTAAAATAATAATCTAATAATACTCTAATAATAATCTAATAATACTATAATAATATTCTAATAATAATCTAATAAAATTCTAATAATAATCTAATAATATTCTAATAATAATCTAATAACATTCTAATAATAATCTAATAACATTCTAATAATAATCTAATAATATTTTAATAATATTCTAATAATAATCTAATACTAATCTAATAATATTCTAATAATAATCTAATAATACTCTAATAATACTCTAATAATACACTAATAATAATATAATTATAATATAATAATAATCTAATAATATTCTAATAATATTCAAATAATATCCTAATAATAATCTAATAATACTCTAATAATAATCTAATAATAATCTAATAATATTATAATAATACTCAAATAATATTCTAATAATATCCAAATAATAATATAATAATATTCAAATAATATCCTAATAATAATCTAATAATGCTCTAATAATAATCTAATAATAATCTAATAATATTATAATAATACTCTAATAATATTCTAATAATATCCTAATAATAATCTAATAACATTCTAATAATTATCTAATAATAATCTAAAAATATTCAAATAATAATCTAATAATACTCTAATAATACTATAATAATTCTCTAATAATATCTAATAATAATATAATCACACTCTGATAATATTCTAATAATACTCTAATAATATCTATTAATATTCTAATAAAACTCTAATAATACCCTAATAATACCCTAATAATACTCTAATAATAATCTAATAATACATTAATAAAACTCTAATAACACTCTAATTATACTCTAATAATACTCTAATGATACACTAATATTACTCTAATAATAATTAATAATATCTAACAATACTCTAATAATATTCTAATAATATACTAATAATATTCTAATAATAATCTAATAATATTCTAATAATATTCTAATAATACTCTAATAATAATCTAATAATACTCTAATAATATTCTAATAATAATAAAATAATACTCTAATAATAATCTAATAATAATCTAATAATAATCTAATAATACTCTAATAATATTCTAATAATAATCTGATAATACTCTAATAATATTATAATAATACTCTAATAATACTCTAATAATGTTCTAATAATACTCTAATAATATTCTAATAATAATCTAATAATACTCTAATTATATTCTAATAATATTCAAATAATAAGCTAATAATACTCTAATTATATTCTAATCATATTCTAATAATATTCTAATAATACTCTAATCATATTATAATAACACTCTAATACTAATCTAATAATACTCTAATAATAATCTAATAATACTCTAATAATATTCTAATAATATTCTAATAATATTTTAATAATACTCTAATACTAATCTAATAATAATCTAATACTAATCTAATAATATTCTAATAATAATCTAATAATACTCTAATAATAATCTAATAATAATCTAATAATAATCTAATAATATTTTAATAATACTCTAATACTAATCTAATAATAATCTAATAATATTCTAATACTAATCTAATAATATTCTAATAATAATCTAATAATACTCTAATAATACTCTATTAATACTCTAATAATAATATAATAATAAACTAATATTATTCTAATAATAATCTAATAATATTCTAATAATATCCTAATAATAATCTAATCATATTCTAATAATATTCTAATAATAATCTAATAATATTCTAATAATATTCTAATAATATTCTAATAATATTCTAATAATATTCTAATAATAATCTAATAATATTCTAATAATAATCTAATAATATTCTAATAATGATCTAATAATAATCTAATAATATTCTAATAATAATCTAATAATACTCTAATAATAATCTAATAATACTCTAATAATACTCTAATAATAATCTAATAATATTCTAATAATAATCTAATAATACTATAATACTATTCTAATAATAATCTAATAATAATCTAATAATATTCTAATAATACTCTAATAATATTCTAATAATATTCTAATAATATTCTAATAATATTCTAATAATAATCTAATAATATTCTAATAATAATCTAATAATATTCTAATAATGATCTAATAATAATCTAATAATATTCTAATAATAATCTAATAATAATCTAATAATAATCTAATAATATTCTAATACTATTCTAATAATATTCTAATAATGATCTAATAATAATCTAATAATATTCTAATAATAATCTAATAATATTCTAATAATAATCTAATAATATTCTAATAATAATCTAATAACATTCTAATAATAATCTAATAACATTCTAATAATAATCTAATAATATTCTAATAATATTCTAATAATAATCTAATAATACTCTAATAATACTCTAATAATACTCTAATAATAATCTAATAATATTCTAATATTAATCTAATAATACTCTAATAATATTCTAATAATATTCTAATAATATTCTAATAATAATCTAATAATACTATAATAATATTCTAATAATATTCAAATAATATACTAATAATACTAAAATAATACAATAATAATATTCTAATAATACTATAATACTAATCTAATAATACTCTAATAATATTCTGATAATACTATAATACTAATCTAATAATATTCTAATAATATTCTAATAATACTCTAATAATAATCTAATAATATTCTAATAATAATAAAATAATACTCTAATAATATTCTAATAATAATCTAATAATATTCTAATAATAATCTAATAATATTTTAATAATATTCTAATAATAATCTAATACTAATCTAATAATATTCTAATAATAATCTAATAATAATCTAATAATACTCTAATAATATTCTAATAATAATCTAATAATACTCTAATAATACTATAATAACACTCTAATAATAATATAATAATAATCTAATATTATTCTAATAATAATCTAATAATATTCTAATAATATCCTAATAATAATCTAATCATATTCTAATAATATTCTAATAATAATCTAATAATATTCTAATAATATTCTAATAATATTCTAATAATATTCTAATAATATTCTAATAATAATCTAATAATATTCTAATAATAATCTAATAATATTCTAATAATGATCTAATAATAATCTAATAATATTCTAATAATAATCTAATAATACTCTAATAATAATCTAATAATACTCTAATAATACTCTAATAATAATCTAATAATATTCTAATAATAATCTAATAATACTCTAATACTATTCTAATAATAATCTAATAATAATCTAATAATATTCTAATAATACTCTAATAATATTCTAATAATATTCTAATAATATTCTAATAATATTCTAATAATAATCTAATAATATTCTAATAATAATCTAATAATATTCTAATAATGATCTAATAATAATCTAATAATATTCTAATAATAATCTAATAATAATCTAATAATAATCTAATAATATTCTAATACTATTCTAATAATATTCTAATAATGATCTAATAATAATCTAATAATATTCTAATAAAAATCTAATAATAATCTAATAATAATCTAATAATATTCTAATAATAATCTAATAATACTCTAATACTATTCTAATATTCTAATAATATTCTAATAATAATCTAATAATAATCTAATAATATTCTAATAATACACTAATTATATTCTAATAATAATCTAATAATATTCTAATAATAATCTAAACATACTCTAATCATATTCTAATAATAATCTTATAATATTTTAATAATAATCTGATAATAATCTAAAAATAATCTAATACTATTCTAATAATAATCTAATAATACTCTAATATTACTCTAATAATTCTCTAATAATATCTAATAATAATCTAATCATACTCTGATAATATTCTGATAATACTCTGATAATACTCTAATAAAACGCAGATAATACTCTGATAAAACTCTAATAATACTCTAATAATACTTTAATAATAATCTAATAATAATCTAATAATATTCTAATAATGATCTAATAATACTATTCTAATATTCTAATAATATTCTAATAATAATCTAATACTAATCTAATAATACTCTAATAATATTCTAATAATACTATAATACTAATCTAATAATATTCTAATAATATTCTAATAATACTCTAAAAATAATCTAATAATATTCTAATAATAATAAAATAATACTCTAATAATATTCTAATAATAATCTAATAATATTCTAATAATAATCTAATAATATTTTAATAATATTCTAATAATAATCTAATACTAATCTAATAATATTCTAATAATAATCTAATAATAATCTAATAATACTCTAATAATATTCTAATAATAATCTAATAATACTCTAATAATACTCTAATAACACTCTAATAATAATATAATAATAATCTAATATTATTCTAATAATAATCTAATAATGATCTAATAATAATCTAATAATATTCTAATAATAATCTAATAATACTCTAATAATAATCTAATAATACTCTAATAATACTCTAATAATAATCTAATAATATTCTAATAATAATCTAATAATACTCTAATACTATTCTAATAATAATCTAATAATAATCTAATAATATTCTAATATTAATCTAATAATACTCTAATAATACTCTAATAATATTTTAATAATATTCTAATAATAATCCAATAAAACTATAATAATACTATAATAATAATCTAATAAAACTCAAATAACACTCTAATAATATGCTAACAATACTGTAATAACATTCTAATAATACTCTGATAATACTCTGATAATACTCTGATAATACTCTGATAATACTCTGATAAAACTCTGATAAAACTCTGATAATACTCTGATAATACTCTGATAATACTCTGATAATACTCTGATAATACTCTGATAATACTCTAATAATACTCTAATAATACTCTAATAATATTCTAATAATACTCTAATAATAATATAATAATAATCTAATAATATTCTAATAATACTCTAATAATACTCTAATAATACTCTAATAATACTCTAATAATACTCTAATAATACTCTGATAATACTCTGATAATACTCTGATAATACTCTGATAATACTCTGATAAAACTCAGATAATACTCTGATAAAACTCTGATAAAACTCTAATAATAATCTAATAATACTCTAATAATACTCTAATAATACTATAATACTAATCTAATAATACTCTAATAATATTCTAATAATACTATAATACTAATCTAATAATATTCTAATAATATTCTAATAATACTCTAAAAATAATCTAATAATATTCTAATAATAATAAAATAATACTCTAATAATATTCTAATAATAATCTAATAATATTCTAATAATAATCTAATAATATTTTAATAATATTCTAATAATAATCTAATACTAATCTAATAATATTCTAATAATAATCTAATAATAATCTAATAATACTCTAATAATATTCTAATAATAATCTAATAATACTCTAATAATACTCTAATAACACTCTAATAATAATATAATAATAATCTAATATTATTCTAATAATAATCTAATAATGATCTAATAATAATCTAATAATATTCTAATAATAATCTAATAATACTCTAATAATAATCTAATAATACTCTAATAATACTCTAATAATAATCTAATAATATTCTAATAATAATCTAATAATACTCTAATACTATTCTAATAATAATCTAATAATAATCTAATAATATTCTAATAATACTCTAATAATATTCTAATAATATTCTAATAATATTCTAATAATATTCTAATAATAATCTAATAATATTCTAATAATAATCTAATAATATTCTAATAATGATCTAATAATAATCTAATAATATTCTAATAATAATCTAATAATAATCTAATAATAATCTAATAATATTCTAATACTATTCTAATAATATTCTAATAATGATCTAATAATAATCTAATAATATTCTAATAAAAATCTAATAATAATCTAATAATAATCTAATAATATTCTAATAATAATCTAATAATACTCTAATACTATTCTAATAATATTCTAATAATATTCTAATAATAATCTAATAATAATCTAATAATATTCTAATAATACACTAATTATATTCTAATAATAATCTAATAATATTCTAATAATAATCTAAACATACTCTAATAATATTCTAATAATAATCTTATAATATTTTAATAATAATCTGATAATAATCTAAAAATAATCTAATACTATTCTAATAATAATCTAATAATACTCTAATAATACTCTAATAATTCTCTAATAATATCTAATAATAATCTAATCATACTCTGATAATATTCTGATAATACTCTGATAATACTCTAATAAAACGCAGATAATACTCTGATAAAACTCTAATAATACTCTAATAATACTTTAATAATAATCTAATAATATTCTAATAATGATCTAATAATACTATAATAATATTCTAATAATATTCTAATAATACTCTAATAATACTCTAATAATACTCTAATAATACTCTAATAATACTCTAATAATACTCTAATAATACTCTAATAATACTCTAATAATACTCTAATAATACTCTAATAATACTCTAATAATACTCTAATAATACTCTAATAATACTCTAATAATACTCTAATAATACTCTAATAATACTCTAATAATACTCTAATAATACTCTAATAATACTCTAATAATACTCTAATAATAATCTAATAATATTCTAATATTAATCTAATAATACTCTAATAATACTCTAATAATATTTTAATAATATTCTAATAATAATCCAATAAAACTATAATAATACTATAATAATAATCTAATAAAACTCAAATAACACTCTAATAATATGCTAACAATACTGTAATAACATTCTAATAATACTCTGATAATACTCTGATAATACTCTGATAATACTCTGATAATACTCTGATAAAACTCTGATAAAACTCTGATAAAACTCTGATAATACTCTGATAATACTCTGATAATACTCTGATAATACTCTGATAATACTCTGATAATACTCTAATAATACTCTAATAATACTCTAATAATATTCTAATAATACTCTAAGAATAATATAATAATAATCTAATAATATTCTAATAATACTCTAATAATACTCTAATAATACTCTAATAATACTCTAATAATACTCTAATAATACTCTGATAATACTCTGATAATACTCTAATAATACTCTAATAATACTCTAATAATACTCTAATAATACTCTGATAATACTCTGATAATACTCTAATAATACTCTAATAATACTCTAATAATACTCTAATAATACTCTAATAATACTCTAATAATACTCTAATAATACTCTAATAATACTCTAATAATACTCTAATAATACTCTAATAATACTCTAATAATACTCTAATAATACTCTAATAATACTCTAATAATACTCTAATAATACTCTAATAATACTCTAATAATACTCTAATAATACTCTGATAATACTCTGATAATACTCTGATAATACTCTAATAATACTCTAATAATACTCTAATAATACTCTAATAATACTCTAATAATACTCTGATAATACTCTAAGAATAATATAATAATAATCTAATAATAATCTAATAATACTCTAATAATACTCTAATAATTCTCTAATAATATCTAATAATAATCTAATCATACTCTGATAATATTCTGATAATACTCTGATAATACTCTAATAAAACGCAGATAATACTCTGATAAAACTCTAATAATACTCTAATAATACTTTAATAATAATCTAATAATATTCTAATAATGATCTAATAATACTATAATAATATTCTAATAATATTCTAATAATATTCTAATAATACTCTAATAATACTCTAATAATACTCTAATAATACTCTAATAATACTCTAATAATACTCTAATAATACTCTAATAATACTCTAATAATACTCTAATAATACTCTAATAATACTCTAATAATACTCTAATAATACTCTAATAATACTCTAATAATACTCTAATAATACTCTAATAATACTCTAATAATACTCTAATAATACTCTAATAATACTCTAATAATACTCTGATAATACTCTAATAATACTCTAATAATATTCTAATATTAATCTAATAATACTGTAATAATACTCTAATAATATTTTAATAATATTCTAATAATAATCCAATAAAACTATAATAATACTATAATAATAATCTAATAAAACTCAAATAACACTCTAATAATATGCTAACAATACTGTAATAACATTCTAATAATACTCTGATAATACTCTGATAATACTCTGATAATACTCTGATAATACTCTGATAATACTCTGATAAAACTCTGATAATACTCTGATAATACTCTGATAATACTCTGATAATACTCTGATAATACTCTGATAATACTCTGATAATACTCTAATAATACTCTAATAATACTCTAATAATATTCTAATAATACTCTAAGAATAATATAATAATAATCTAATAATATTCTAATAATACTCTAATAATACTCTAATAATACTCTAATAATACTCTAATAATACTCTAATAATACTCTGATAATACTCTGATAATACTCTAATAATACTCTAATAATACTCTAATAATACTCTAATAATACTCTAATAATACTCTGATAATACTCTAATAATACTCTAATAATACTCTAATAATACTCTAATAATACTCTAATAATACTCTAATAATACTCTAATAATACTCTAATAATACTCTAATAATACTCTAATAATACTCTAATAATACTCTAATAATACTCTAATAATACTCTAATAATACTCTAATAATACTCTAATAATACTCTAATAATACTCTAATAATACTCTAATAATATTCTAATAATACTCTAATAATAATATAATAATAATCTAATAATATTCTAATAATACTCTAATAATACTCTAATAATATTCTAATAATATTCTAATAATACTCTAATAATACTCTAATAATTCTATTGATATTTTAGTAATACAATAATAATACATCGCAAACCAGCTTTCTGATACGATAGAATCGGCGCAAGCTCTCAGGGCATCGAGAGCTTCTCGTTGACCTGCTGACTGACCCCTGGTGGTACGCCAGACATCCAGAGAGTGCCACAAGGTGGCGCAGAGATCGTGTACGCTGCCGCTGATGAACGCTCGGTCCGAACTCCCGGATGTGGTGGCGGTGGTGCCTGTGGTGCTACGTAGGGCTGCCTTTTGAGCTCCACCCCCCACGACGCCTGCTCAAAGCAAATCTCGTATTATTGACGTGATGAGAAGTTAGTTGATGATATCGTAAAAAAGTTATAAATCTTAATTATAATGCATTATTATTAATGATTATCAATGATTTATTTATAAAATTAGAAAAATGTCATAATAAATCTTTCTATGCATATTTAAATTAATATGCAAATATAAAGTTAGGAACAAAACAATGAGATTCTACAAATTATATAACATTATATGTTATATAGATTTGACATAAAGATTTCAATATCTAAGGAATTCAACATTAAACGAATAAATGAAAATTAATATTTTGATAATTCAAATAAAAAATAAGTTACGATAGATAATATATAGTATAATATGGTATAATATAGTATAATATGGTATAATATAGTATAATATAGTATAATATAGAATAATATAGTATAATATAGTATAATATAGTATAATATAGTATAATATAGAATAATATAGTATAATATAGTATAATATAGTATAATATAGTAGTATAATATAGTAGTATAATATAGTATAATATAGTATAATATAGTATAAAACGAAGAAAATAAATTCTCTTATTGGGGTGCTAAATTATAATTTGCGGACAGATATGAATAATTTCATATGTATACATACAAGAAATAAAACAACAGTCTGATTAAAATATAGAATAATGTGGAGAGGTTAGAAGTTGTAATCAAGTTTAACTTCGTGTAATTCCGTAAATTGTTTAAATAAAATAAGATGTAAATAATCTTTTGACAAATTGTGAATTATTCAAGAAAATATGTATCTATTCTTAAAAACATCTCAGTCTATTTTAGATAATAACAAAAGGATGCGTGGAAAATGTGAATTGTTCACTAATCTCCATCTTGAATTGTTTTGTTATGCGGGTCAAACTTTATTCACTACATTAAAATATGTTGTTAATGTTATTAAAAAGAGTAAGACTGCGACCATGAGATCAACTGAATCAGTTGAAAACTAATTACGATTGTAATCGAGGTCAGTAAAGTTTAGTAATCCACTCAAAGGAGTAAAGGTCTACATATGACCTAGATTATAGCTATGAACCTGGAGTTTCAGAACTATACAATATACTTGATATTATACAATATATAATACTCTATATTATATTATATAGCATAAAATATATGATATTATATGTTATACTCTATATTATACTCTATATTATACTATATATTATACCGTATATTCTACCGTATATTATACCGTATATTATACCGTATATTATACCGTATATTATACGGTATATTATACCGTATATTATACCATATATTATACCATATATTATACCATATATCATACCATATATTATACCATATATTATACCATATATTATACTATATATTATACTATATATTATACCATATATTATACCATATATTATACCATATATTATACCATATATTATACCATATATTATACCATATATTATACTATATATTATACTATATATTATACTATATATTATACTATATATTATACTATATATCATATTATATATTATATTATATATTATATTTACATATGCTTTACAACTATTAATAATCGCACAAAATTCAATATTATGAATATTAAAGAAATTGATTCTTTTCAGTTATATTAATTAATATAATTAATATCGTGAATATAATCCATTAATTATTAAAATTTCATAATTAATTAATGATTAATTTACTTGTTCAATCAAAACGATTAACAATATAACTTAACATTAAACTTATAATCAACTTAACTTGATATTCATAATGTAAACACTCCTGGTCACGTGAATGCTATAAATACCCCGCTACTATCTAGTTGGTGGTGGTAGCGTTTAGATAAAATGGCGAATTAATCCGAACTCGTCCAGGGATGAATGACGCGTCACGCGACTAACAGTTCTGTAATAGATCGTCAACATAGAGGTTGCGTTGCAGGTGTTCAATCTCGTGATCCAGGGTACTAATGGGCGTGATCTTATCGTCGTCGGAGTAGGTTCGGCTACTGCGAGTGCGGGGTTTAGCAGGCTTGTCGGGGTCAACCGAACAGCTTGTAGTATCGGGCCCATCACCGCTCTAGTCGGGAAGGTGGATAGAACGGGTGGAGGAATAGGTGGGGAGGGGGAGAGGTTAATGGAGTGTGAGGTGAGAGGGAAGGAGATGAGAGGGAGGGGAGATGAGTAGGAGGGAGAGGGGGGAGAGGGAGGGGAGAGGGAGGGAGGGGAGGGGAGGGGAGGTGAGAGGTTAATGGAGGGGGAGGGAAGTGAGAAGGAGATGAGAGGGAGGGGAGATGAGTAGGAGGGAGAGGGGGGGAGAGGGAGGGGAGAGGGAGGGAGGGGAGGGAAGGGGAGGTGAGAGGTTAATGGAGGGGGAGGGAAGTGAGGAGATGAGAGGGAGGGGAGATGAGTAGGAGGGAGAGGGGGAGAGAGGGAGGGGAGAGGGAGGGAGGGGAGGGGAGGGGAGGTGAGAGGTTAATGGAGGGGGAGGGAAGTGAGAAGGAGATGAGAGGGAGGGGAGATGAGTAGGAGGGAGAGGGGGGAGAGGGAGGGGAGAGGGAGGGAGGGGAGGGGAGGGGAGGTGAGAGGTTAATGGAGGGGGAGGGAAGTGAGAAGGAGATGAGAGGGAGGGGAGATGAGTAGGAGGGGGGGAGGGGAGAGGGAGGGAGGGGAGGGGAGGGGAGGGGAGGTGAGAGGTTAATGGAGGGGGAGGGGAGGGGAGAGGGAGGGGAGATGAGTAGGAGGGGGAGGGGGAGGGGAGAGGGAGGGGAGAGGGGAGGGAGGGGAGGGGAGGGGAGAGGTTAATGGAGGGTGAGGGGAGGGGAGAGGGTGGGGAGAGGGAGTGGAGAGGGAGGGGAGGGGAAAGGAAGGGTAGAGGGAGGGGAGTGGAAGTGGAGTGTGAGGTGAGAGGGAAGTGAGAAGGAGATGAGAGGGAGGGGAGATGAGTAGGAGGGGAGGGGGAGGGGAGAGGGAGTGGAGAGGGAGGGGAGGGGAGAGGGAGGGGAGGGGAGAGGGAGGGGAGGGGAGGGGAGGGGAGAGGGAGGGGAGGGGAGAGGGAGGGGAGGGGAGAGGGAGGGGAGGGGAGAGGGAGGGGAGGGGAGAGGGAGGGGAGATGAGTAGGAGGGGGAGGGGAGAGGGAGGGGAGGGGAGAGGGAGGAGAGGGGAGGGAGGGGAGAGGGAGGGGAAAGGAAGGGTAGAGGGAGGGGAGTGGAAGGGGTGTGGTCAAATGAGGAGGAGGAAAAGGATACGAGAAGGGGCATGTTAAGGAAGAGATAAGATGGTTGAAGATGGTTTCGGGGAAGTGGAAGGAGAAGGAGGGGAGAGGATAAGTGAAGGATTTGGGAGTGGGGTAGGAATCCGAATAGGGTAGGTATAGGAAATGTAGTGTTATTGGAGATATGATTTCGACGGTAGGGCAGTAACGGGCTATGAGGCAATATAGTTATTATATCGTAGTGTAGGTTATGGGGCATAGATAGTAGGGGGTAAGGAAAGTGAGATATGGCTAGTAAGACTGCATAGCTACAAAAGATTAGTGAAGTAATAAGTGTATTTATCATGTAGAGGTAGTGAGGAGTAGTGAGGGGTAATGAGGGGTAAGGCTAGTAATTAGTATTTGTTGTCAGGGATAGGATTAGGATAAGGTCAAATTTAATTAGATCTAATATGGTCTATAGTCTAAAGACTCGTAGACTAGAACCCCACTAACAGCTGATGGGAAGCCAAGACTGGGAGTGAAGCTACGGTCACCCACTACAATGGAGCCACTCTGGTGCATGAAGCGGATGCACAGCAATGCATTGGGGTAACCACTGTACGCTTGTCTGCCATCTGTGAAGCCTGGATAGGGGTCATTCGGAGGTCGAGTTTGGGTCACGAAAAGGTCAGACAATGGTAAATAGACCATTTACAAAATATTTTTTTTCTTTATCCACATTTAAAATTTCTAATTTTTGAAAATTATAATTTTTATTTGCATTTTAGTTTGCGGAGGAAATTAAATTTGTAATTAAAATTAATTATTAAATCAGTAAATCGAATGTACTTTTTAACACAAATAATGTAATAAATATTTAACTTAATGTTACTGCAAAATTGAGTTATAATTTTATATAATTTTCACAAATAACAAAGAAAAAATAAATCACAATTTTTTTAAATATTAATAATTAAAATTTTAAACGCAAAAACAATTCACTAAACGAAGTAATCTATTGTCATTCGGTCTCAGGGGAAATTAAATCTAAGGTAAAACCGTCGAGGTACGTGAACAGTCGACACTTGAACTCGTCGTACTCTTGACCGGAAGTCGCAGCCGTTAGCTCTCCGGACATGTGGTGGTAGAAGAGACGAGAGAACACCAGTCTACCAAGTCTTAGTATCTGCAAATGTTGATGTCAAGTTGGGAGATCTATTAGTAAAGAAGGGGTTAAGAGCGTGTAGGTTAGGAAAAGGCTAGGGGTTAGAAATGAGTAGAAATGGGTGGCAGGTGTTTAGAGGTGTAGACAAGGTAGGAGGATTTAGAATCATGGGTTAGATAGTGTCGAGTTTTATGGATGGTACTGAAGGACCACTTATTAAAGAGATGATAAAACAAAGTAATTTTCGCGAAGATAGGAAGATATCATAGATATAGATATAGATATAGATATATATATATACATAAACATAGACATAGACTTAGACTTAGACATAGACATAGACATAGTCATAGACATAGACATATACATAAATATGTATATACATATAGATATAGATATATAGATATAGATATATATATATATAGATATAAACATAGACATAGACATATATATAATATAGACATATACATAGATATAGATACATCATACACATAGACATATATATATATAATCTAGATATAACATAGCTATAGATATAGCCGAGTAGATGGCTCACTACAACATCCCCCTACATTACCCTACCTACGAACCACTACCCCGTGCCTGGACTAGCAACTCCTCTAGCTAGACAAACTTTGATCTCCGTGGGTCTCAGGGTACTAGAGTCTAGGCTGTCCGTGCGCAACCAGTAAAGACAGGTCTCGGCAAGAAAGAACAGAGCCACGATCTGGGACTTATCAATTGGAGCCCTGTCCAAAGACACTATCAGCATATTTAGGCATTCTGTATGAGAGGTGGGGGGTAGGGTTAGGTGTGGGTTAGCGTGGTGCTGGGAGTAATATAAGTGTAGGGTTAGGCGTGGTGCTAGGAGTAATATAAGTGTAGGGTTTGGCGTGGTGCTAGGAGTAATATAAGGGTAGGGTAGGTATGGTGCTAGGAGTAATATAATAGTGGGTATGTGTGGTGCTAGGAGTAATATAAGGGTAGGGTTAGGCGTGGTGCTAGGAGTAATATAATAGTGGGGTTAGACGTGGTGCTAGGAGTAATATAAGTGTAGGGTAGGTGTGGTGCTAGGAGTAATATAATAGTGGGGTAGGTGTGGTGCTAGGAGTAATATGTGTGTAGGGTTAGGTGTGGGGCTGGGAGTAATATAAGGGTAGGGTTAGGCGTGGTGCTAGGAGTAATATAAGTGTAGGGTAGGTGTGGTGCTAGGAGTAATATAATAGTGGGGTAGGTGTGGTGCTAGGAATAATATAATAGTGGGGTAGGTGTGGTGCTAGGAGTAATATATGTGTAGGGTTAGGTGTGGTGCTAGGAGTAATATAAGGGTAGGGTTAGGTGTGGGGCTAGGAGTAATATAAGGGTAGGGTTAGGTGTGGTGCTAGGAGTAATATAAGGGTAGGGTAGGTGTGGTGCTAGGAGTAATATAATAGTGGGGTAGGTGTGGTGCTAGGAGTAATATAAGGGTAGGGTTAGGTGTGGTGCTAGGAGTAATATAATAGTGGGGTAGGCGTGGTGCTAGGAGTAATATGTGTGTAGGGCTAGGCGTGGTGCTAGGAGTAATATATGAGTGGGGTTAGACGTGGTGTTAGGAGTAATATAAGTGTAGGGTTAGGTGTGGTGCTAGGATTAATATAAGTGTAGGGTAGGTGTGGGGCTAGGAGTAATATAAGTGTAGGGTAGGTGTGGTGCTAGGAGTAATATAAGTGTAGGGTAGGTGTGGGGCTAGGAGTAATATAAGTGTAGGGTAGGTGTGGTGCTAGGAGTAATATAATAGTGGGGTAGGTGTGGTGCTAGGAGTAATATAATAGTGGGGTAGGTGTGGGGCTAGGAGTAATATAATAGTGGGGTAGGTGTGGTGCTAGGAGTAATATAAGTGTAGGGTAGGTGTGGTGCTAGGAGTAATATAAGTGTAGGGTAGGTGTGGGGCTAGGAGTAATATAAGTGTAGGGTAGGTGTGGTGCTAGGAGTAATATAATAGTGGGGTAGGTATGGGGCTAGGAGTAATATAATAGTGGGGTAGGTGTGGTGCTAGGAGTAATATAAGTGTAGGGTAGGTGTGGTGTTAGGAGTAATATAATAGTGGGGTAGGTGTGGTGCTAGGAGTAATATAATAGTGGGGTAGGTGTGGTGCTAGGAGTAATATAATAGTGGGGTAGGTGTGGTGCTAGGAGTAATATAATAGTGGGGTAGGTATGGTGCTAGGAGTAATATAATAGTGGGGTAGGTGTGGTGCTAGGAGTAATATAATAGTGGGGTAAGTGTGGTGCTAGGAGTAATATAAGTGTAAGGTAGGTGTGGTGCTAGGAGTAATATAAGTGTAGGGTAGGTGTGGGGCTAGGAGTAATATAAGTGTAGGGTAGGTATGGTGCTAGGAGTAATATAATAGTGGGGTAGGTGTGGTGCTAGGAGTAATATAATAGTGGGGTAGGTGTGGTGCTAGGAGTAATATAAGTGTAGGGTAGGTGTGGTGCTAGGAGTAATATAAGTGTAGGGTAGGTGTGGGGCTAGGAGTAATATAAGTGTAGGGTAGGTGTGGTGCTAGGAGTAATATAATAGTGGGGTAGGTGTGGTGCTAGGAGTAATATAATAGTGGGGTAGGTATGGGGCTAGGAGTAATATAATAGTGGGGTAGGTGTGGTGCTAGGAGTAATATAAGTGTAGGGTAGGTGTGGTGTTAGGAGTAATATAATAGTGGGGTAGGTGTGGTGCTAGGAGTAATATAAGTGTAGGGTAGGCGTGGTGCTAGGAGTAATATAAGTGTAGGGGTAGGTGTGGTGCTAGGAGTAATATAAGTGTAGGGTAGGTGTGGTGCTAGGAGTAATATAATAGTGGGGTAGGTGTGGGGCTAGGAGTAATATAATAGTGGGGTAGGTGTGGTGCTAGGAGTAATATAAGTGTAGGGGTAGGTGTGGTGCTAGGAGTAATATAAGTGTAGGGTAGGTGTGGTGCTAGGAGTAATATAATAGTGGGGTAGGTGTGGTGCTAGGAGTAATATAATAGTGGGGTAGGTGTGGTGCTAGGAGTAATATAAGTGTAGGGGTAGGTGTGGTGCTAGGAGTAATATAAGTGTAGGGTAGGTGTGGTGCTAGGAGTAATATAATAGTGGGGTAGGTGTGGGGCTAGGAGTAATATAATAGTGGGGTAGGTGTGGTGCTAGGAGTAATATAAGTGTAGGGTAGGTGTGGTGCTAGGAGTAATATAAGTGTAGGGTAGGTGTGGGGCTAGGAGTAATATAAGTGTAGGGGTAGGTGTGGTGCTAGGAGTAATATAAGTGTAGGGGTAGGTGTGGTGCTAGGAGTAATATAAGGGTAGGGTAGGTGTGGTGCTAGGAGTAATATAATAGTGGGGTAGGTGTGGTGCTAAGAGTAATATATTAGTGGGGTAGGTGTGGTGCTAGGAGTAATATAATATTGGGTAGGTGTGGTGCTAGGAGTAATATAATAGTGGGGTAGGTATGGTGCTAGGAGTAATATAATAGTGGGGTAGGTGTGGTGCTAGGATTAATATAAGTGTAGGGTAGGTGTGGTGCTAGGAGTAATATAAGTGTAGGGTAGGTGTGGTGCTAGGAGTAATATAATAGTGAGGTAGGTGTGGTGCTAGGAGTAATATAATAGTGGGGTAGGTGTGGTGCTAGGAGTAATATAATAGTGGGGTAGGTGTGGTACTAGGAGTAATATAATAGTGGGGTAGGTGTGGTGCTAGGAGTAATATAATAGTGGGGTAGGTGTGGTGCTAGGAGTAATATAATAGTGGGGTAGGTGTGGTGCTAGGAGTAATATAATAGTGGGGTAGGTGTGGTGCTAGGATTAATATAAGTGTAGGGTAGGTGTGGTGCTAGGAGTAATATAAGTGTAGGGTAGGTGTGGTGCTAGGAGTAATATAATAGTGAGGTAGGTGTGGTGCTAGGAGTAATATAATAGTGGGGTAGGTGTGGTGCTAGGAGTAATATAAGTGTAGGGTTAGGTGTGGTGCTAGGAGTAATATAATAGTGGGGTAGGTGTGGTGCTAGGAGTAATATAAGTGTAGGGTTAGGTGTGGTGCTAGGAGTAATATAATAGTGGGGTAGGTGTGGTGCTAGGAGTAATATAAGTGTAGGGTAGACGTGGTGCTAGGAGTAATATAAGTGTAGGGTAGGTGTGGTGCTAGGAGTAATATAATAGTGGGGTAGGTGTGGTGCTAGGAGTAATATAATAGTGGGGTAGGTGTGGTGCTAGGAGTAATATAAGTGTAGGGTAGGTGTGGTGCTAGGAGTAATATAATAGTGGGGTAGGTGTGGTGCTAGGAGTAATATAATAGTGGGGTAGGCGTGGTGCTAGGAGTAATATAATAGTGGGGTAGGTGTGGTGCTAGGAGTAATATAATAGTGGGGTAGGTGTGGTGCTAGAAGTAATATAAGTGTAGGGGTAGGTGTGGTGCTAGGAGTAATATAATAGTGGGGTAGGTGTGGTGCTAGGAGTAATATAATAGTGGGGTAGGCGTGGTGCTAGGAGTAATATAAGTGTAGGGTAGGTGTGGTGCTAGGAGTAATATAATAGTGGGGTAGGTGTGGTGCTAGGAGTAATATAAGTGTAGGGGTAGGTGTGGTGCTAGGAGTAATATAATAGTGGGGTAGGTGTGGTGCTAGGAGTAATATAATAGTGGGGTAGGTGTGGTGCTAGGAGTAATATAATAGTGGGGTAGGTGTGGTGCTAGGAGTAATATAATAGTGGGGTATGTGTGGTGCTAGGAGTAATATAAGTGTAGGGTAGGTGTGGTGCTAGGAGTAATATAAGTGTAGGGTAGGTGTGGTGCTAGGAGTAATATAATAGTGGGGTAGGTGTGGTGCTAGGAGTAATATAATAGTGGGGTAGGTGTGGTGCTAGGAGTAATATAAGTGTAGGGTAGGTGTGGTGCTAGGAGTAATATAATAGTGGGGTAGGTGTGGTGCTAGGAGTAATATAATAGTGGGGTAGGTGTGGTGCTAGGAGTAATATAAGTGTAGGGTAGGTGTGGTGCTAGGAGTAATATAATAGTGGGGTAGGTGTGGTGCTAGGAGTAATATAATTGTAGGGTAGGTGTGGTGCTAGGAGTAATATAATAGTGGGGTAGGTGTGGTGCTAGGAGTAATATAATAGTGGGGTAGGTGTGGTGCTAGGAGTAATATAAGTGTAGGGTAGGTGTGGTACTAGGAGTAATATAATAGTGGGGTAGGTGTGGTGCTAGGAGTAATATAAGTGTAGGGTAGGTGTGGTGCTAGGAGTAATATAAGTGTAGGGTAGGTGTGGTGCTAGGAGTAATATAAGTGTAGGGTAGGTGTGGTGCTAGGAGTAATATAAGTGTAGGGTAGGTGTGGTGCTAGGAGTAATATAATAGTGGGGTAGGTGTGGTGCTAGGAGTAATATAATAGTGGGGTAGGTGTGGTGCTAGGAGTAATATAAGTGTAGGGTAGGTGTGGTGCTAGGAGTAATATAAGTGTAGGGTAGGTGTGGTGCTAGGAGTAATATAATAGTGGGGTAGGTGTGGTGCTAGGAGTAATATAATAGTGGGGTAGGTGTGGTGCTAGGAGTAATATAATAGTGGGGTAGGTGTGGTGCTAGGAGTAATATAATAGTGGGGTAGATGTGGTGCTAGGAGTAATATAAGTGTAGGGTAGGTATGGTGCTAGGAGTAATATAAGTGTAGGGTAGGTGTGGTGCTAGGAGTAATATAAGGGTATGGTAGGTGTGGTGCTAGGAGTAATATAAGTGTAGGGTTAGGCGTGGTGCTAGGAGTAATATAAGGGTATGGTAGGTGTGGTGCTAGGAGTAATATAATTGTGGGGTAGGTGTGGTGCTAGGAGTAATATAATAGTGGGGTAGGTGTGGTGCTAGGAGTAATATAATAGTGGGGTAGGTGTGGTGCTAGGAGTAATATAATAGTGGGGTAGGTGTGGTGCTAGGAGTAATATAATAGTGGGGTAGATGTGGTGCTAGGAGTAATATAAGTGTAGGGTAGGTATGGTGCTAGGAGTAATATAAGTGTAGGGTAGGTGTGGTGCTAGGAGTAATATAAGGGTATGGTAGGTGTGGTGCTAGGAGTAATATAAGTGTAGGGTTAGGCGTGGTGCTAGGAGTAATATAATAGTGGGGTAGGTGTGGTGCTAGGAGTAATATAAGGGTATGGTAGGTGTGGTGCTAGGAGTAATATAATTGTGGGGTAGGTGTGGTGCTAGGAGTAATATAATAGTGGGGTAGGTGTGGTGCTAGGAGTAATATAATAGTGGGGTAGGTGTGGTGCTAGGAGTAATATAATAGTGGGGTAGGTGTGGTGCTAGGAGTAATATACTAATGGGGTAGGTGTGGTGCTAGGAGTAATATAATAGTGGGGTAGGTGTGGTGCTAGGAGTAATATAATAGTGGGGTAGGTGTGGTGCTAGGAGTAATATAATAGTGGGGTAGGTGTGGTGCTAGGAGTAATATAATAGTGGGGTAGGTGTGGTGCTAGGAGTAATATACTAATGGGGTAGGTGTGGTGCTAGGAGTAATATAATAGTGGGGTAGGTGTGGTGCTAGGAGTAATATAATAGTGGGGTAGGTGTGGTGCTAGGAGTAATATAATAGTGGGGTAGATGTGGTGCTAGGAGTAATATAATAGTGGGGTAGGTGTGGTGCTAGGAGTAATATAAGTGTAGGGTAGGTGTAGTTCTAGGAGTAATATAATAGTGGGGTAGGTGTGGTGCTAGGAGTAATATAATAGTAGGGTAGGTGTGGTGCTAGGAGTAATATAATAGTGGGGTAGGTGTGGTGCTAGGAGTAATATAATAGTGGGGTAGGTGTGGTGCTAGGAGTAATATACTAATGGGGTAGGTGTGGTGCTAGGAGTAATATAATAGTGGGGTAGGTGTGGTGCTAGGAGTAATATAATAGTGGGGTAGGTGTGGTGCTAGGAGTAATATAATAGTGGGGTAGATGTGGTGCTAGGAGTAATATAATAGTGGGGTAGGTGTGGTGCTAGGAGTAATATAAGTGTAGGGTAGGTGTAGTTCTAGGAGTAATATAATAGTGGGGTAGGTGTGGTGCTAGGAGTAATATAATAGTAGGGTAGGTGTGGTGCTAGGAGTAATATAAGTGTAGGGTAGATGTGGTGCTAGGAGTAATATAATAGTGGGGTAGGTGTGGTGCTAGGAGTAATATAATAGTGGGGTAGGTGTGGTGCTAGGAGTAATATAATAGTGGGGTAGGTGTGGTGCTAGGAGTAATATAAGTGTAGGGTAGGTGTGGTGCTAGGAGTAATATAAGTGTAGGGTAGGTGTGGTGCTAGGAGTAATATAATAGTGGGGTAGGTGTGGTGCTAGGAGTAATATAATAGTGGGGTAGGTGTGGTGCTAGGAGTAATATAATAGTGGGGTAAGTGTGGTGCTAGGAGTAATATAAGTGTAGGGTAGGTGTGGTGCTAGGAGTAATATAATAGTGGGGTAGATGTGGTGCTAGGAGTAATATAAGTGTAGGGTAGGTATGGTGCTAGGAGTAATATAAGTGTAGGGTAGGTGTGGTGCTAGGAGTAATATAAGGGTATGGTAGGTGTGGTGCTAGGAGTAATATAAGTGTAGGGTTAGGCGTGGTGCTAGGAGTAATATAAGGGTATGGTAGGTGTGGTGCTAGGAGTAATATAATTGTGGGGTAGGTGTGGTGCTAGGAGTAATATAAGTGTAGGGTAGGTGTGGTGCTAGGAGTAATATAATAGTGGGGTAGGTGTTGTGCTAGGAGTAATATAATAGTGGGGTAGGTGTGGTGCTAGGAGTAATATAATAGTGGGGTAGGTGTGGTGCTAGGAGTAATATAAGTGTAGGGTAGGTGTGGTGCTAGGAGTAATATAATAGTGGGGTAGGTGTGGTGCTAGGAGTAATATAAGTGTAGGGTAGGTGTGGTGCTAGGAGTAATATAATAGTGGGGTAGGTGTGGTGCTAGGAGTAATATAATAGTGGGGTAGGTGTGGTGCTAGGAGTAATATAATAGTGGGGTAGGTGTGGTGCTAGGAGTAATATAAGTGTAGGGTAGGTGTGGTGCTAGGAGTAATATAAGTGTAGGGTAGGTGTGGTGCTAGGAGTAATATAATAGTGGGGTAGGTGTGGTGCTAGGAGTAATATAATAGTGGGGTAGGTGTGGTGCTAGGAGTAATATAATAGTGGGGTAGGTGTGGTGCTAGGAGTAATATAAGTGTAGGGTAGGTGTGGTGCTAGGAGTAATATAAGTGTGGGGTAGGTGTGGTGCTAGGAGTAATATAAGTGTAGGGTAGGTGTGGTGCTAGGAGTAATATAATAGTGGGGTAGGTGTGGTGCTAGGAGTAATATAATAGTGGGGTAGGTGTGGTGCTAGGAGTAATATAATAGTGGGGTAGGTGTGGTGTTAGGAGTAATATAAGTGTAGGGTAGGTGTGGTGCTAGGAGTAATATAAGTGTAGGGTAGGTGTGGTGCTAGGAGTAATATAATAGTGGGGTAGGTGTGGTGTTAGGAGTAATATACTAGTGGGGTAGATGTGGTGCTAGGAGTAATATAATAGTGGGGTAGGTGTGGTGCTAGGAGTAATATAATAGTGGGGTAGGTGTGGTGCTAGGAGTAATATAATAGTGGGGTAGATGTGGTGCTAGGAGTAATATAAGTGTAGGGTAGGTGTGGTGCTAGGAGTAATATAATAGTGGGGTAGGTGTGGTGTTAGGAGTAATATACTAGTGGGGTAGATGTGGTGCTAGGAGTAATATAATAGTGGGGTAGGTGTGGTGCTAGGAGTAATATAATAGTGGGGTAGGTGTGGTGCTAGGAGTAATATAATAGTGGGGTAGGTGTGGTGCTAGGAGTAATATAAGTGTAGGGTAGGTGTGGTGCTAGGAGTAATATAAGTGTAGGGTAGGTATGGTACTAGGAGTAATATAATAGTGGGGTAGGTGTGGTGTTAGGAGTAATATACTAGTGGGGTAGGTGTGGTGTTAGGAGTAATATACTAGTGGGGTAGATGTGGTGCTAGGAGTAATATAATAGTGGGGTAGGTGTGGTGTTAGGAGTAATATAAGTGTAGGGTAGGTGTGGTGCTAGGAGTAATATAAGTGTAGGGTAGGTGTGGTGCTAGGAGTAATATAAGTGTAGGGTAGGTGTGGTGCTAGGAGTAATATAATAGTGGGGTAGGTGTGGTGTTAGGAGTAATATACTAGTGGGGTAGATGTGGTGCTAGGAGTAATATAATAGTGGGGTAGGTGTGGTGTTAGGAGTAATATAAGTGTAGGGTAGGTGTGGTGCTAGGAGTAATATAAGTGTAGGGTAGGTGTGGTGCTAGGAGTAATATAATAGTGGGGTAGGTGTGGTGCTAGGAGTAATATAATAGTGGGGTAGGTGTGGTGTTAGGAGTAATATACTAGTGGGGTAGATGTGGTGCTAGGAGTAATATAATAGTGGGGTAGGTGTGGTGTTAGGAGTAATATAATAGTGGGGTAGGTGTGGTGCTAGGAGTAATATAATAGTGGGGTAGGTGTGGTGTTAGGAGTAATATACTAGTGGGGTAGATGTGGTGCTAGGAGTAATATAATAGTGGGGTAGGTGTGGTGCTAGGAGTAATATAATAGTGAGGTAGGTGTGGTGTTAGGAGTAATATAAGTGTAGGGTAGGTGTGGTGCTAGGAGTAATATAAGTGTAGGGTAGGTGTGGTGCTAGGAGTAATATAAGTGTAGGGTAGGTGTGGTGCTAGGAGTAATATAATAGTGGGGTAGGTGTGGTGTTAGGAGTAATATACTAGTGGGGTAGATGTGGTGCTAGGAGTAATATAATAGTGAGGTAGGTGTGGTGTTAGGAGTAATATAAGTGTAGGGTAGGTGTGGTGCTAGGAGTAATATAAGTGTAGGGTAGGTGTGGTGCTAGGAGTAATATAATAGTGGGGTAGGTGTGGTGTTAGGAGTAATATACTAGTGGGGTAGATGTGGTGCTAGGAGTAATATAATAGTGGGGTAGGTGTGGTGTTAGGAGTAATATAAGTGTAGGGTAGGTGTGGTGCTAGGAGTAATATAAGTGTAGGGTAGGTGTGGTGCTAGGAGTAATATAATAGTGGGGTAGATGTGGTGCTAGGAGTAATATAATAGTGGGGTAGGTGTGGTGTTAGGAGTAATATAAGTGTAGGGTAGGTGTTGTGCTAGGAGTAATATAATAGTGGGGTAGGTGTGGTGCTAGGAGTAATATAAGTGTAGGGTAGGTGTGGTGCTAGGAGTAATATAATAGTGGGGTAGGTGTGGTGCTAGGAGTAATATAATAGTGGGGTAGGTGTGGTGTTAGGAGTAATATAAGTGTAGGGTAGGTGTTGTGCTAGGAGTAATATACTAGTGGGGTAGATGTGGTGCTAGGAGTAATATAATAGTGGGGTAGGTGTGGTGCTAGGAGTAATATAATAGTGGGGTAGGTGTGGTGTTAGGAGTAATATACTAGTGGGGTAGATGTGGTGCTAGGAGTAATATAATAGTGGGGTAGGTGTGGTGTTAGGAGTAATATAAGTGTAGGGTAGGTGTGGTGCTAGGAGTAATATAAGTGTAGGGTAGGTGTGGTGCTAGGAGTAATATAATAGTGGGGTAGGTGTGGTGTTAGGAGTAATATACTAGTGGGGTAGATGTGGTGCTAGGAGTAATATAATAGTGGGGTAGGTGTGGTGTTAGGAGTAATATAAGTGTAGGGTAGGTGTGGTGCTAGGAGTAATATAAGTGTAGGGTAGGTGTGGTGCTAGGAGTAATATAATAGTGGGGTAGGTGTGGTGCTAGGAGTAATATAATAGTGGGGTAGGTGTGGTGCTAGGAGTAATATAATAGTGGGGTAGGTGTGGTGCTAGGAGTAATATAATAGTGGGGTAGATGTGGTGCTAGGAGTAATATAAGTGTAGGGTAGGTGTGGTGCTAGGAGTAATATAATAGTGGGGTAGGTGTGGTGTTAGGAGTAATATACTAGTGGGGTAGATGTGGTGCTAGGAGTAATATAATAGTGGGGTAGGTGTGGTGCTAGGAGTAATATAATAGTGGGGTAGGTGTGGTGCTAGGAGTAATATAAGTGTAGGGTAGGTGTGGTACTAGGAGTAATATAATAGTGGGGTAGGTGTGGTGCTAGGAGTAATATAATAGTGGGGTAGGTGTGGTGCTAGGAATAATATAATAGTGGGGTAGGTGTGGTGCTAGGAGTAATATAATAGTGGGGTAAGTGTGGTGCTAGGAGTAATATAATAGTGGGGTAGGTGTGGTGCTAGGAGTAATATAATTGTGGGGTAGGTGTGGTGCTAGGAGTAATATAATTGTGGGGTAGGTGTGGTGCTAGGAGTAATATAATTGTGGGGTAGGTGTGGTGCTAGGAGTAATATAATTGTGGGGTAGGTGTGGTGCTAGGAGTAATATAATAGTGGGGTAGGTGTGGTGCTAGGAGTAATATAAGTGTAGGGTAGGTGTGGTGCTAGGAGTAATATAATAGTGGGGTAGATGTGGTGCTAGGAGTAATATAAGTGTAGGGTAGGTATGGTGCTAGGAGTAATATAAGTGTAGGGTAGGTGTGGTGCTAGGAGTAATATAAGGGTATGGTAGGTGTGGTGCTAGGAGTAATATAAGTGTAGGGTTAGGCGTGGTGCTAGGAGTAATATAAGGGTATGGTAGGTGTGGTGCTAGGAGTAATATAATTGTGGGGTAGGTGTGGTGCTAGGAGTAATATAATAGTGGGGTAGGTGTGGTGCTAGGAGTAATATAATAGTGGGGTAGGTGTGGTGCTAGGAGTAATATAATAGTGGGGTAGGTGTGGTGCTAGGAGTAATATACTAATGGGGTAGGTGTGGTGCTAGGAGTAATATAATAGTGGGGTAGGTGTGGTGCTAGGAGTAATATAATAGTGGGGTAGGTGTGGTGCTAGGAGTAATATAATAGTGGGGTAGATGTGGTGCTAGGAGTAATATAATAGTGGGGTAGGTGTGGTGCTAGGAGTAATATAAGTGTAGGGTAGGTGTAGTTCTAGGAGTAATATAATAGTGGGGTAGGTGTGGTGCTAGGAGTAATATAATAGTAGGGTAGGTGTGGTGCTAGGAGTAATATAAGTGTAGGGTAGATGTGGTGCTAGGAGTAATATAATAGTGGGGTAGGTGTGGTGCTAGGAGTAATATAATAGTGGGGTAGGTGTGGTGCTAGGAGTAATATAATAGTGGGGTAGGTGTGGTGCTAGGAGTAATATAAGTGTAGGGTAGGTGTGGTGCTAGGAGTAATATAAGTGTAGGGTAGGTGTGGTGCTAGGAGTAATATAATAGTGGGGTAGGTGTGGTGCTAGGAGTAATATAATAGTGGGGTAGGTGTGGTGCTAGGAGTAATATAATAGTGGGGTAAGTGTGGTGCTAGGAGTAATATAAGTGTAGGGTAGGTGTGGTGCTAGGAGTAATATAATAGTGGGGTAGATGTGGTGCTAGGAGTAATATAAGTGTAGGGTAGGTATGGTGCTAGGAGTAATATAAGTGTAGGGTAGGTGTGGTGCTAGGAGTAATATAAGGGTATGGTAGGTGTGGTGCTAGGAGTAATATAAGTGTAGGGTTAGGCATGGTGCTAGGAGTAATATAAGGGTATGGTAGGTGTGGTGCTAGGAGTAATATAATTGTGGGGTAGGTGTGGTGCTAGGAGTAATATAAGTGTAGGGTAGGTGTGGTGCTAGGAGTAATATAATAGTGGGGTAGGTGTTGTGCTAGGAGTAATATAATAGTGGGGTAGGTGTGGTGCTAGGAGTAATATAATAGTGGGGTAGGTGTGGTGCTATGAGTAATATAAGTGTAGGGTAGGTGTGGTGCTAGGAGTAATATAATAGTGGGGTAGGTGTGGTGCTAGGAGTAATATAATAGTGGGGTAGGTGTGGTGCTAGGAGTAATATAATAGTGGGGTAGGTGTGGTGCTAGGAGTAATATAAGTGTAGGGTAGGTGTGGTGCTAGGAGTAATATAAGTGTAGGGTAGGTGTGGTGCTAGGAGTAATATAATAGTGGGGTAGGTGTGGTGCTAGGAGTAATATAATAGTGGGGTAGGTGTGGTGCTAGGAGTAATATAAGTGTAGGGTAGGTGTGGTGCTAGGAGTAATATAATAGTGGGGTAGGTGTGGTGCTAGGAGTAATATAAGTGTAGGGTAGGTGTGGTGCTAGGAGTAATATAATAGTGGGGTAGGTGTGGTGCTAGGAGTAATATAATAGTGGGGTAGGTGTGGTGCTAGGAGTAATATAATAGTGGGGTAGGTGTGGTGCTAGGAGTAATATAAGTGTAGGGTAGGTGTGGTGCTAGGAGTAATATAAGTGTAGGGTAGGTGTGGTGCTAGGAGTAATATAATAGTGGGGTAGGTGTGGTGCTAGGAGTAATATAATAGTGGGGTAGGTGTGGTGCTAGGAGTAATATAATAGTGGGGTAGGTGTGGTGCTAGGAGTAATATAAGTGTAGGGTAGGTGTGGTGCTAGGAGTAATATAAGTGTGGGGTAGGTGTGGTGCTAGGAGTAATATAAGTGTAGGGTAGGTGTGGTGCTAGGAGTAATATAATAGTGGGGTAGGTGTGGTGCTAGGAGTAATATAATAGTGGGGTAGGTGTGGTGCTAGGAGTAATATAAGTGTAGGGTAGGTGTGGTGCTAGGAGTAATATAAGTGTAGGGTAGGTGTGGTGCTAGGAGTAATATAATAGTGGGGTAGGTGTGGTGCTAGGAGTAATATAATAGTGGGGTAGGTGTGGTGCTAGGAGTAATATAATAGTGGGGTAGGTGTGGTGCTAGGAGTAATATAATAGTGGGGTAGGTGTGGTGTTAGGAGTAATATACTAGTGGGGTAGATGTGGTGCTAGGAGTAATATAATAGTGGGGTAGGTGTGGTGTTAGGAGTAATATAAGTGTAGGGTAGGTGTGGTGCTAGGAGTAATATAAGTGTAGGGTAGGTGTGGTGCTAGGAGTAATATAATAGTGGGGTAGGTGTGGTGTTAGGAGTAATATACTAGTGGGGTAGATGTGGTGCTAGGAGTAATATAATAGTGGGGTAGGTGTGGTGTTAGGAGTAATATAAGTGTAGGGTAGGTGTGGTGCTAGGAGTAATATAAGTGTAGGGTAGGTGTGGTGCTAGGAGTAATATAATAGTGGGGTAGGTGTGGTGCTAGGAGTAATATAATAGTGGGGTAGGTGTGGTGCTAGGAGTAATATAATAGTGGGGTAGGTGTGGTGCTAGGAGTAATATAATAGTGGGGTAGATGTGGTGCTAGGAGTAATATAAGTGTAGGGTAGGTGTGGTGCTAGGAGTAATATAATAGTGGGGTAGGTGTGGTGTTAGGAGTAATATACTAGTGGGGTAGATGTGGTGCTAGGAGTAATATAATAGTGGGGTAGGTGTGGTGCTAGGAGTAATATAATAGTGGGGTAGGTGTGGTGCTAGGAGTAATATAAGTGTAGGGTAGGTGTGGTACTAGGAGTAATATAATAGTGGGGTAGGTGTGGTGCTAGGAGTAATATAATAGTGGGGTAGGTGTGGTGCTAGGAGTAATATAAGTGTAGGGTAGGTGTGGTACTAGGAGTAATATAATAGTGGGGTAGGTGTGGTGCTAGGAGTAATATAATAGTGGGGTAGGTGTGGTGCTAGGAGTAATATAATAGTGGGGTAGGTGTGGTGCTAGGAGTAATATAATAGTGGGGTAGGTGTGGTGCTAGGAGTAATATAATAGTGGGGTAGGTGTGGTGCTAGGAGTAATATAAGTGTAGGGTAGGTGTGGTGCTAGGAGTAATATAATAGTGGGGTAGATGTGGTGCTAGGAGTAATATAAGTGTAGGGTAGGTATGGTGCTAGGAGTAATATAAGTGTAGGGTAGGTGTGGTGCTAGGAGTAATATAAGGGTATGGTAGGTGTGGTGCTAGGAGTAATATAAGTGTAGGGTTAGGCGTGGTGCTAGGAGTAATATAAGGGTATGGTAGGTGTGGTGCTAGGAGTAATATAATTGTGGGGTAGGTGTGGTGCTAGGAGTAATATAATAGTGGGGTAAGTGTGGTGCTAGGAGTAATATAATAGTGGGGTAGGTGTGGTGCTAGGAGTAATATAATTGTGGGGTAGGTGTGGTGCTAGGAGTAATATAATTGTGGGGTAGGTGTGGTGCTAGGAGTAATATAAGTGTAGGGGTAGGTGTGGTGCTAGGAGTAATATAATAGTGGGGTAGGTGTGGTGCTAGGAGTAATATAAGTGTAGGGTAGGTGTGGTGCTAGGAGTAATATAATAGTGGGGTAGGTGTGGTGCTAGGAGTAATATATTAGTGGGGTAGGTGTGGTGCTAGGAGTAATATAAGTGTAGGGGTAAGTGTGGTGCTAGGAGTAATATAAGTGTAGGGTAGGTGTGGTGCTAGGAGTAATATAAGTGTAGGGTAGGTGTGGTGCTAGGAGTAATATAATAGTGGGGTAGGTGTGGTGCTAGGAGTAATATAATAGTGGGGTAGGTGTGGTGCTAGGAGTAATATAAGTGTAGGGTAGGTGTGGTGCTAGGAGTAATATAATAGTGGGGTAGGTGTGGTGCTAGGAGTAATATAATAGTGGGGAAGGTGTGGTGCTAGGAGTAATATAAGTGTAGGGTAGGTGTGGTGCTAGGAGTAATATAACAGTGGGGTAGGTGTGGTGCTAGGAGTAATATAATAGTGGGGTAGGTGTGGTGCTAGGAGTAATATAAGTGTAGGGTAGGTGTGGTGCTAGGAGTAATATAAGTGTAGGGTAGGTGTGGTGCTAGGAGTAATATAATAGTGGGGTAGGTGTGGTGCTAGGAGTAATATAATAGTAGGGTAGGTGTGGTGCTAGGAGTAATATAATAGTGGGGTAGGTGTGGTGCTAGGAGTAATATAATAGTTGGGTAGGTGTGGTGCTAGGAGTAATATAAGTGTAGGGTAGGTGTGGTGCTAGGTGTAATATAATAGTGGGGTAGGTGTGGTGCTAGGAGTAATATAATAGTGGGGTAGGTGTGGTGCTAGGAGTAATATAATAGTGGGTAGGTGTGGTGCTAGGAGTAATATAAGTGTAGGGTAGGTGTGGTGCTAGGAGTAATATAAGTGTAGGGTAGGTGTGGTGCTAGGAGTAATATAAGTGTAGGGTAGGTGTGGTGCTAGGAGTAATATAATAGTGAGGTAGGTGTGGTGCTAGGAGTAATATAAGTGTAGGGTAGGTGTGGTGCTAGGAGTAATATAATAGTGGGGTAGGTGTGGTGCTAGGAGTAATATAATAGTGGGGTAGGTGTGGCGCTAGGAGTAATATAAGTGTAGGGTAGGTGTGGTGCTAGGAGTAATATAAGTGTAGGGTAGGTGTGGTGCTAGGAGTAATATAATAGTGGGGTAGGTGTGGTGCTAGGAGTAATATAATAGTGGGGTAGGTGTGGTGCTAGGAGTAATATAATAGTGGGGTAGGTGTGGTGCTAGGAGTAATATAATAGTGGGGTAGGTGTGGTGCTAGGAGTAATATAATAGTAGGGTAGGTGTGGTGCTAGGAGTAATATAAGTGTAGGGTAGGTGTGGTGCTAGGAGTAATATAATAGTGGGGTAGGTGTGGTGCTAGGAGTAATATAATAGTGGGGTAGGTGTGGTGCTAGGAGTAATATAAGTGTAGGGTAGGTGTGGTGCTAGGAGTAATATAAGTGTAGGGTAGGTGTGGTGCTAGGAGTAATATAATAGTGGGGTAGGTGTGGTGCTAGGAGTAATATAATAGTAGGGTAGGTGTGGTGCTAGGAGTAATATAAGTGTAGGGTAGGTGTGGTGCTAGGAGTAATATAATAGTGGGGTAGGTGTGGTGCTAGGAGTAATATAAGTGTAGGGTAGGTGTGGTGCTAGGAGTAATATAATAGTGGGGTAGGTGTGGTGCTAGGAGTAATATAATAGTAGGGTAGGTGTGGTGCTAGGAGTAATATAAGTGTAGGGTAGGTGTGGTGCTAGGAGTAATATAATAGTGGGGTAGGTGTGGTGCTAGGAGTAATATAAGTGTAGGGTAGGTGTGGTGCTAGGAGTAATATAAGTGTAGGGTAGGTGTGGTGCTAGGAGTAATATACTAGTGGGGTAGGTGTGGTGCTAGGAGTAATATAATAGTGGGGTAGGTGTGGTGCTAGGAGTAATATAATAGTGGGGCAGGTGTGGTGCTAGGAGTAATATAATAGTGGGGTAGGTGTGGTGCTAGGAGTAATATAAGTGTAGGGTAGGTGTGGTTCTAGGAGTAATATAATAGTGGGGTAGGTGTGGTGCTAGGAGTAATATAATAGTGGGGTAGGTGTGGTGCTAGGAGTAATATACTAGTGGGGTAGGTGTGGTGCTAGGAGTAATATAATAGTGGGGTATTTGTGGTGCTAGGAGTAATATAATAGTGGGGTAGGTGTGGTGCTAGGAGTAATATAATAGTGGGTTAGGCGTGGTGCTAGTAGTAATATATGAGTGGGGTTAGACGTGGTGCTAGGAGTAATATAATAGTGGGGTAGGTGTGGTGCTAGGAGTAATATAATAGTGGGGTAGGTGTGGTGCTAGGAGTAATATAATAGTGGGGTAGGTGTGGTGCTAGGAGTAATATAATAGTGGGGTAGGTGTGGTGCTAGGAGTAATATAAGTGTAGGGTAGGTGTGGTGCTAGGAGTAATATAATAGTGGGGTAGGTGTGGTGTTAGGAGTAATAAGGGTAGGGTAGGTGTGGTGCTAGGAGTAATATAATAGTGGGGTAGGTGTGGTGCTAGGAGTAATATAAGTGTAGGGTAGGTGTGGTGCTAGGAGTAATATAATAGTGGGGTAGGTGTGGTGTTAGGAGTAATATAAGTGTAGGGTAGGTGTGGTGCTAGGAGTAATATAATAGTGGGGTAGGTGTGGTGCTAGGAGTAATATAATAGTGGGGTAGGTGTGGTGTTAGGAGTAATATAAGTGTAGGGTAGGTGTGGTGCTAGGAGTAATATAATAGTGGGTAGGTGTGGTGCTAGGAGTAATATAATAGTGGGGTAGGTGTGGTGCTAGGAATAATATAAGGGTAGGGTAGGTGTGGTGCTAGGAGTAATATAATAGTGGGGTAGGTGTGGTGCTAGGAGTAATATAATAGTGGGGTAGGTGTGGTGCTAGGAGTAATATAAGTGTAGGGTAGGTGTGGTGCTAGGAGTAATATAATAGTGGGGTAGGTGTGGTGCTAGGAGTAATATAATAGTAGGGTAGGTGTGGTGCTAGGAGTAATATAAGTGTAGGGTAGGTGTGGTGCTAGGAGTAATATAATAGTGGGGTAGGTGTGGTGCTAGGAGTAATATAATAGTGGGGTAGGTGTGGTGCTAGGAGTAATATAAGTGTAGGGTAGGTGTGGTGCTAGGAGTAATATACTAGTGGGGTAGGTGTGGTGCTAGGAGTAATATAATAGTGGGGTAGGTGTGGTGCTAGGAGTAATATAATAGTGGGGCAGGTGTGGTGCTAGGAGTAATATAATAGTGGGGTAGGTGTGGTGCTAGGAGTAATATAAGTGTAGGGTAGGTGTGGTTCTAGGAGTAATATAATAGTGGGGTAGGTGTGGTGCTAGGAGTAATATAATAGTGGGGTAGGTGTGGTGCTAGGAGTAATATAATAGTGGGGTAGGTGTGGTGCTAGGAGTAATATAATAGTGGGGTAGGTGTGGTGCTAGGAGTAATATAATAGTGGGGTAGGTGTGGTGCTAGGAGTAATATAATAGTGGGGTAGGTGTGGTGCTAGGAGTAATATAATAGTGGGGTAGGTGTGGTGCTAGGAGTAATATAATAGTGGGGTAGGTGTGGTGCTAGGAGTAATATACTAGTGGGGTAGGTGTGGTGCTAGGAGTAATATAATAGTGGGGTATTTGTGGTGCTAGGAGTAATATAATAGTGGGGTAGGTGTGGTGCTAGGAGTAATATAATAGTGGGTTAGGCGTGGTGCTAGTAGTAATATATGAGTGGGGTTAGACGTGGTGCTAGGAGTAATATAATAGTGGGGTAGGTGTGGTGCTAGGAGTAATATAATAGTGGGGTAGGTGTGGTGCTAGGAGTAATATAATAGTGGGGTAGGTGTGGTGCTAGGAGTAATATAATAGTGGGGTAGGTGTGGTGCTAGGAGTAATATAAGTGTAGGGTAGGTGTGGTGCTAGGAGTAATATAATAGTGGGGTAGGTGTGGTGTTAGGAGTAATAAGGGTAGGGTAGGTGTGGTGCTAGGAGTAATATAATAGTGGGTAGGTGTGGTGCTAGGAGTAATATAATAGTGGGGTAGGTGTGGTGCTAGGAATAATATAAGGGTAGGGTAGGTGTGGTGCTAGGAGTAATATAATAGTGGGGTAGGTGTGGTGCTAGGAGTAATATAATAGTGGGGTAGGTGTGGTGCTAGGAGTAATATAATAGTGGGGTAGGTGTGGTGCTAGGAGTAATATAAGTGTAGGGTAGGTGTGGTGCTAGGAGTAATATAATAGTGGGGTAGGTGTGGTGCTAGGAGTAATATAAGTGTAGGGTAGGTGTGGTGCTAGGAGTAATATAATAGTGGGGTATGCGTGGTGCTAGGAGTAATATAATAGTGGGGTAGGTGTGGTGCTAGGAGTAATATAAGTGTAGGGTAGGTGTGGTGCTAGGAGTAATATAAGTGTAGGGTAGGTGTGGTGCTAGGAGTAATATAATAGTGGGGTATGCGTGGTGCTAGGAGTAATATAATAGTGGGGTAGGTGTGGTGCTAGGAGTAATATAATAGTGGGGTAGGTGTGGTGTTAGGAGTAATAAGGGTAGGGTAGGTGTGGTGCTAGGAGTAATATAATAGTGGGTAGGTGTGGTGCTAGGAGTAATATAATAGTGGGGTAGGTGTGGTGCTAGGAATAATATAAGGGTAGGGTAGGTGTGGTGCTAGGAGTAATATAATAGTGGGGTAGGTGTGGTGCTAGGAGTAATATAATAGTGGGGTAGGTGTGGTGCTAGGAGTAATATAATAGTGGGGTAGGTGTGGTGCTAGGAGTAATATAAGTGTAGGGTAGGTGTGGTGCTAGGAGTAATATAATAGTAGGGTAGGTGTGGTGCTAGGAGTAATATAATAGTGGGGTAGGTGTGGTGTTAGGAGTAATAAGGGTAGGGTAGGTGTGGTGCTAGGAGTAATATAATAGTGGGTAGGTGTGGTGCTAGGAGTAATATAATAGTGGGGTAGGTGTGGTGCTAGGAGTAATATAATAGTGGGGTAGGTGTGGTGCTAGGAGTAATATAATAGTGGGGTAGGTGTGGTGCTAGGAGTAATATAATAGTGGGGTAGGTGTGGTGCTAGGAGTAATATAATAGTGGGGTAGGTGTGGTGCTAGGAGTAATATAAGTGTAGGGTAGGTGTGGTGCTAGGAGTAATATAATAGTGGGGTAGGTGTGGTGCTAGGAGTAATATAAGTGTAGGGTAGGTGTGGTGCTAGGAGTAATATAATAGTGGGGTAGGTGTGGTGCTAGGAGTAATATAAGTGTAGGGTAGGTGTGGTGCTAGGAGTAATATAATAGTGGGGTATGCGTGGTGCTAGGAGTAATATAATAGTGGGGTAGGTGTGGTGCTAGGAGTAATATAAGTGTAGGGTAGGTGTGGTGCTAGGAGTAATATAAGTGTAGGGTAGGTGTGGTGCTAGGAGTAATATAATAGTGGGGTATGCGTGGTGCTAGGAGTAATATAATAGTGGGGTAGGTGTGGTGCTAGGAGTAATATAAGTGTAGGGTAGGTGTGGTGCTAGGAGTAATATAATATTGGGTAGGTGTGGTGCTAGGAGTAATATAAGTGTAGGGTAGGTGTAGTGCTAGGAGTAATATAATAGTGGGGTAGGTGTGGTGCTAGGAGTAATATAATAGTGGGGTAGGTGTGGTGCTAGGAGTAATATAATAGTGGGGTAGGTGTGGTGCTAGGAGTAATATAATATTGGGTAGGTGTGGTGCTAGGAGTAATATAATCGTGGGGTATGTGTGGTGCTAGGAGTAATATAAGTGTAGGGTAGGTGTGGTGCTAGGAGTAATATAATAGTGGGGTAGGTGTGGTGCTAGGAGTAATATAATAGTGGGGTAGGTGTAGTGCTAGGAGTAATATAAGTGTAGGGTAGGTGTGGTGCTAGGAGTAATATAATAGTAGGGTAGGTGTGGTGTTAGGAGTAATATAAGTGTAGGGTAGGTGTGGTGCTAGGAGTAATATAAGTGTAGGGTAGGTGTGGTGCTAGGAGTAATATAATAGTGGGGTAGGTGTGGTGCTAGGAGTAAAATAAGGGTAGGGTAGGTGTGGTGCTAGGAGTAATATAATAGTGGGGTATGCGTGGTGCTAGGAGTAATATAATAGTGGGGTAGGTGTGGTGCTAGGAGTAATATAAGTGTAGGTGTGGTGCTAGGAGTAATATAATAGTGGGGTAGGTGTGGTGCTAGGAGTAATATAAGTGTAGGGTAGGTGTAGTGCTAGGAGTAATATAATAGTGGGGTAGGTGTGGTGCTAGGAGTAATATAATAGTGGGGTAGGTGTGGTGCTAGGAGTAATATAATAGTGGGGTAGGTGTGGTGCTAGGAGTAATATAATAGTGGGGTAGGTGTGGTGCTAGGAGTAATATAATAGTGGGGTAGGTGTGGTGCTAGGAGTAATATAATAGTGGGGTAGGTGTGGTGCTAGGAGTAATATAATAGTGGGTTAGGCGTGGTGCTAGTAGTAATATATGAGTGGGGTTAGACGTGGTGCTAGGAGTAATATAATAGTGGGGTAGGTGTGGTGCTAGGAGTAATATAATAGTGGGGTAGGTGTGGTGCTAGGAGTAATATAATAGTGGGGTAGGTGTGGTGCTAGGAGTAATATAATGGTAGGGTAGGTGTGGTACTAGGTGTAATATAATAGTGGGGTAGGTGTGGTGCTAGGAGTAATATAATAGTGGGGTAGGCGTGGTGCTAGGAGTAATATAATAGTGGGGTAGGTGTGGTGCTAGGAGTAATATAATAGTGGGGTAGGTGTGGTGCTAGGAGTAATATAAGTGTAGGGTAGGTGTAGTGCTAGGAGTAATATAATAGTGGGGTAGGTGTGGTGCTAGGAGTAATATAATAGTGGGGTAGATGTGGTGCTAGGAGTAATATAATAGTGGGGTAGGTGTGGTGCTAGGAGTAATATAATAGTGGGGTAGATGTGGTGCTAGGAGTAATATAATAGTGGGGTAGGTGTGGTGCTAGGAGTAATATAATAGTGGGGTAGGTGTGGTGCTAGGAGTAATATAAGTGTAGGGTAGGTGTGGTGCTAGGAGTAATATAATAGTGGGGTAGGTGTGGTGCTAGGAGTAATATAATAGTGGGGTAGGTGTGGTGCTAGGAGTAATATAATAGTGGGGTAGGTGTGGTGCTAGGAGTAATATAATAGTGGGGTAGGTGTGGTGCTAGGAGTAATATAAGTGTAGGGTAGGTGTGGTGCTAGGAGTAATATAATAGTGGGGTAGGTGTGGTGCTAGGAGTAATATAATAGTGGGGTAGGTGTGGTGCTAGGAGTAATATAAGTGTAGGGTAGGTGTGGTGCTAGGAGTAATATAAGTGTAGGGTAGGTGTGGTGCTAGGAGTAATATAATAGTGGGGTAGGTGTGGTGCTAGGAGTAATATAATAGTGGGGTAGGTGTGGTGCTAGGAGTAATATAAGTGTAGGGTAGGTGTGGTGCTAGGAGTAATATAATAGTGGGGTAGGTGTGGTGCTAGGAGTAATATAATAGTGGGGTAGGTGTGGTGCTAGGAGTAATATAATAGTGGGGTAGGTGTGGTGCTAGGAGTAATATAAGTGTAGGGTAGGTGTAGTGCTAGGAGTAATATAAGTGTAGGGTAGGTGTGGTGCTAGGAGTAATATAAGTGTAGGGTAGGTGTGGTGCTAGAAGTAATATAATAGTGGGGTAGGTGTGGTGCTAGGAGTAATATAAGTGTAGGGTAGGTGTGGTGCTAGGAGTAATATAAGTGTAGGGTAGGTGTGGTGCTAGAAGTAATATAATAGTGGGGTAGGTGTGGTGCTAGGAGTAATATAATAGTAGGGTAGGTGTGGTGCTAGGAGTAATATAATAGTGGGGTAGGTGTGGTGCTAGGAGTAATATAATAGTGGGGTAGGCGTGGTGCTAGGAGTAATATAATAGTGGGGTAGGCGTGGTGCTAGGAGTAATATAATAGTGGGGTAGGTGTGGTGCTAGGAGTAATATAAGTGTAGGGTAGGTGTGGTGCTAGGAGTAATATAATAGTGGGGTAGGTGTGGTGCTAGGAGTAATATAATAGTGGGGTAGGTGTGGTGCTAGGAGTAATATAATAGTGGGGTAGGTGTGGTGCTAGGAGTAATATAATAGTGGGGTAGATGTGGTGCTAGGAGTAATATAATAGTGGGGTAGGTGTGGTGCTAGGAGTAATATAATAGTGGGGTAGGTGTGGTGCTAGGAGTAATATAAGTGTAGGGTAGGTGTGGTGCTAGGAGTAATATAATAGTGGGGTAGGTGTGGTGCTAGGAGTAATATAATAGTGGGGTAGGTGTGGTGCTAGGAGTAATATAATAGTGGGGTAGGTGTGGTGCTAGGAGTAATATAATAGTGGGGTAGGTGTGGTGCTAGGAGTAATATAAGTGTAGGGTAGGTGTGGTGCTAGGAGTAATATAATAGTGGGGTAGGTGTGGTGCTAGGAGTAATATAAGTGTAGGGTAGGTGTGGTGCTAGAAGTAATATAATAGTGGGGTAGGTGTGGTGCTAGGAGTAATATAAGTGTAGGGTAGGTGTGGTGCTAGGAGTAATATAATAGTGGGGTAGGTGTGGTGCTAGGAGTAATATAAGTGTAGGGTAGGTGTGGTGCTAGGAGTAATATAATAGTGGTGTAGGTGTGGTGCTAGGAGTAATGTAAGTGTAGGGTAGGTGTGGTGCTAGGAGTAATATAAGTGTAGGGTAGGTGTGGTGCTAGGAGTAATATAATAGTGGGGTAGGTGTGGTGCTAGGAGTAATATAATAGTGGGGTAGGTGTGGTGCTAGGAGTAATATAAGTGTAGGGTAGGTGTGGTGCTAGGAGTAATATAATAGTGGGGTAGGTGTGGTGCTAGGAGTAATATAAGTGTAGGGTAGGTGTGGTGCTAGGAGTAATATAATAGTGGGGTAGGTGTGGTGCTAGGAGTAATATAATAGTGGGGTAGGTGTGGTGCTAGGAGTAATATAAGTGTAGGGTAGGTGTAGTGCTAGGAGTAATATAAGTGTAGGGTAGGTGTGGTGCTAGGAGTAATATAAGTGTAGGGTAGGTGTGGTGCTAGAAGTAATATAATAGTGGGGTAGGTGTGGTGCTAGGAGTAATATAAGTGTAGGGTAGGTGTGGTGCTAGGAGTAATATAAGTGTAGGGTAGGTGTGGTGCTAGGAGTAATATAATAGTGGGGTAGGTGTGGTGCTAGAAGTAATATAAGTGTAGGGTAGGTGTGGTGCTAGGAGTAATATAATAGTGGGGTAGGTGTGGTGCTAGGAGTAATATAATAGTGGGGTAGGTGTGGTGCTACGAGTAATATAAGTGTAGGGTAGGTGTGGTGCTAGGAGTAATATAAGTGTAGGGTAGGTGTGGTGCTAGGAGTAATATAAGTGTAGGGTAGGTGTGGTGCTAGGAGTAATATAAGTGTAGGGTAGGTGTGGTGCTAGGAGTAATATAAGTGTAGGGTAGGTGTGGTGCTAGGAGTAATATAATAGTGGGGTAGGTGTGGTGCTAGAAGTAATATAAGTGTAGGGTAGGTGTGGTGCTAGGAGTAATATAATAGTGGGGTAGGTGTGGTGCTAGAAGTAATATAAGTGTAGGGTAGGTGTGGTGCTAGGAGTAATATAAGTGTAGGGTAGGTGTGGTGCTAGGAGTAATATAAGTGTAGGGTAGGTGTGGTGCTAGGAGTAATATAATAGTGGGGTAGGTGTGGTGCTAGGAGTAATATAAGTGTAGGGTAGGTGTGGTGCTAGGAGTAATATAATAGTGGGGTAGGTGTGGTGCTAGAAGTAATATAAGTGTAGGGTAGGTGTGGTGCTAGGAGTAATATAAGTGTAGGGTAGGTGTGGTGCTAGGAGTAATATAATAGTGAGGTAGGTGTGGTGCTAGGAGTAATATAAGTGTAGGGTAGGTGTGGTGCTAGGAGTAATATAATAGTGGGGTAGGTGTGGTGCTAGGAGTAATATAATAGTGGGGTAGGTGTGGTGCTAGGAGTAATATAAGTGTAGGGTAGGTGTGGTGCTAGGAGTAATATAATAGTGGGGTAGGTGTGGTGCTAGGAGTAATATAATAGTGGGGTAGGTGTGGTGCTAGGAGTAATATAATAGTCGGGTAGGTGTGGTGCTAGGAGTAATATAATAGTGGGGTAGGTGTGGTGCTAGGAGTAATATAATAGTGGGGTAGGTGTGGTGCTAGGAGTAATATAATAGTGGGTAGGTGTGGTGCTAGGAGTAATATAATAGTGGGGTAGGTGTGGTGCTAGGAGTAATATAAGTGTAGGGTAGGTGTGGTGCTAGGAGTAATATAATAGTGGGGTAGGTGTGGTGCTAGGAGTAATATAATAGTGGGGTAGGTGTGGTGCTAGGAGTAATATAATAGTGGGGTAGGTGTGGTGCTAGGAGTAATATAAGTGTAGGGTAGGTGTGGTGCTAGGAGTAATATAAGTGTAGGGTAGGTGTGGTGCTAGGAGTAATATAATAGTGGGGTAGGTGTGGTGCTAGGAGTAATATAATAGTGGTGTAGGTGTGGTGCTAGGAGTAATATAATAGTGGGGTAGGTGTGGTGCTAGGAGTAATATAATAGTGGGGTAGGTGTGGTGCTAGGAGTAATATAATAGTGGGGTAGGTGTGGTGCTAGGAGTAATATAATAGTGGGGTAGGTGTGGTGCTAGGAGTAATATAATAGTGGGGTAGGTGTGGTGCTAGGAGTAATATAATAGTGGGGTAGGTGTCGTGCTAGGAGTAATATAAGTGTAGGGTAGATGTGGTGCTAGGAGTAATATAATAGTGGGGTAGGTGTGGTGCTAGGAGTAATATAATAGTGGGGTAGGTGTCGTGCTAGGAGTAATATAAGTGTAGGGTAGATGTGGTGCTAGGAGTAATATAATAGTGGGGTAGGTGTGGTGCTAGGAGTAATATAAGTGTAGGGTAGGTGTGGTGCTAGGAGTAATATAATAGTGGGGTAGGTGTGGTGCTAGGAGTAATATAATAGTGGGGTAGGTGTGGTGCTAGGAGTAATATAATAGTGGGGTAGGTGTGGTGCTAGGAGTAATATAATAGTGGGGTAGGTGTGGTGCTAGGAGTAATATAATAGTGGGGTAGGTGTGGTGCTAGGAGTAATATAATAGTGGGGTAGGCGTGGTGCTAGGAGTAATATTATAGTGGGGTAGGTGTGGTGCTAGGAGTAATATAAGTGTAGGGTAGGTGTGGTGCTAGGAGTAATATAATAGTGGGGTAGGTGTGGTGCTAGGAGTAATATTATAGTGGGGTAGGTGTGGTGCTAGGAGTAATATAATAGTGGGGTAGGTGTGGTGCTAGGAGTAATATAAGTGTAGGGTAGGTGTGGTGCTAGGAGTAATATAATAGTGGGGTAGGTGTGGTGCTAGGAGTAATATTATAGTGGGGTAGGTGTGGTGCTAGGAGTAATATAATAGTGGGGTAGGTGTGGTGCTAGGAGTAATATAATAGTGGGGTAGGTGTGGTGCTAGGAGTAATATAAGTGTAGGGTAGGTGTGGTGCTAGGAGTAATATAATAGTGGGGTAGGTGTGGTGCTAGGAGTAATATTATAGTGGGGTAGGTGTGGTGCTAGGAGTAATATAATAGTGGGGTAGGTGTGGTGCTAGGAGTAATATAATAGTGAGGTAGGTGTGGTGCTAGGAGTAATATAAGTGTAGGGTAGGTGTGGTGCTAGGAGTAATATAATAGTGGGGTAGGTGTGGTGCTAGGAGTAATATAATAGTGGGGTAGGTGTGGTGCTAGGAGTAATATAATAGTGGGGTAGGTGTGGTGCTAGGAGTAATATAAGTGTAGGGTAGGCGTGGTGCTAGGAGTAATATAATAGTGGTGTAGGTGTGGTGCTAGGAGTAATATAATAGTGGGGTAGGTGTGGTGCTAGGAGTAATATAATAGTGGGGTAGGTGTGGTGCTAGGAGTAATATAATAGTGGGGTAGGTGTGGTGCTAGGAGTAATATAATAGTGGGGTAGGTGTGGTGCTAGGAGTAATATAAGTGTAGGGTAGGTGTGGTGCTAGTAGTAATATAAGTGTAGGGTAGGTGTGGTGCTAGGAGTAATATAATAGTGAGGTAGGTGTGGTGCTAGTAGTAATATAAGTGTAGGGTAGGTGTGGTGCTAGGAGTAATATAAGTGTAGGGTAGGTGTGGTGCTAGGAGTAATATACTAGTGGGGTAGGTGTGGTGCTAGGAGTAATATAATAGTGGGGTAGGTGTGGTGCTAGTAGTAATATAAGTGTAGGGTAGGTGTGGTGCTAGGAGTAATATAAGTGTAGGGTAGGTGTGGTGCTAGGAGTAATATACTAGTGGGGTAGGTGTGGTGCTAGGAGTAATATAATAGTGGGGTAGGTGTGGTGCTAGGAGTAATATAATAGTGGGGTAGGCGTGGTGCTAGGAGTAATATAAGTGTAGGGTAGGTGTGGTGCTAGGAGTAATATAAGTGTAGGGTAGGTGTGGTGCTAGGAGTAATATAATAGTGGGGTAGGTGTCGTGCTAGGAGTAATATAAGTGTAGGGTAGATGTGGTGCTAGGAGTAATATAATAGTGGGGTAGGTGTGGTGCTAGGAGTAATATAAGTGTAGGGTAGGTGTGGTGCTAGGAGTAATATAATAGTGGGGTAGGTGTGGTGCTAGGAGTAATATAATAGTGGGGTAGGTGTGGTGCTAGGAGTAATATAATAGTGGGGTAGGTGTGGTGCTAGGAGTAATATAATAGTGGGGTAGGTGTGGTGCTAGGAGTAATATAATAGTGGGGTAGGTGTGGTGCTAGGAGTAATATAAGTGTAGGGTAGGTGTGGTGCTAGGAGTAATATAATAGTGGGGTAGGTGTGGTGCTAGGAGTAATATTATAGTGGGGTAGGTGTGGTGCTAGGAGTAATATAATAGTGGGGTAGGTGTGGTGCTAGGAGTAATATAAGTGTAGGGTAGGTGTGGTGCTAGGAGTAATATAAGTGTAGGGTAGGTGTGGTGCTAGGAGTAATATAATAGTGGGGTAGGTGTGGTGCTAGGAGTAATATAAGTGTAGGGTAGGTGTGGTGCTAGGAGTAATATAATAGTGGGGTAGGTGTGGTGCTAGGAGTAATATAAGTGTAGGGTAGGTGTGGTGCTAGGAGCAATATAATAGTGTGGTAGGTGTGGTGCTAGGAGTAATATAATAGTGGGGTAGGTGTGGTGCTAGGAGTAATATAATAGTGGGGTAGGTGTGGTGCTAGGAGTAATATAAGTGTAGGGTAGGTGTGGTTCTAGGAGTAATATAATAGTGGGGTAGGTGTGGTGCTAGGAGTAATATAAGTGTAGGGTAGGTGTGGTGCTAGGAGTAATATAATAGTGGGGTAGGTGTGGTGCTAGGAGTAATATAATAGTGGGGTAGGTATGGTGCTAGGAGTAATATAATAGTGGGGTAGGTGTGGTGCTAGGAGTAATATAATAGTGGGGTAGGTGTGGTGCTAGGAGTAATATAATAGTGGGGTAGGTGTGGTGCTAGGAGTAATATAATAGTGGGGTAGGTGTGGTGCTAGGAGTAATATAATAGTGGGGTAGGTGTGGTGCTAGGAGTAATATAATAGTGGGGTAGGTGTGGTACTAGGAGTAATATAAGTGTAGGGTAGGTGTGGTGCTAGGAGTAATATAATAGTGGGGTAGGTGTGGTGCTAGGAGTAATATAAGTGTAGGGTAGGTGTGGTGCTATGAGTAATATAATAGTGGGGTAGGTGTGGTGCTAGGAGTAATATAATAGTGGGGTAGGTGTGGTGCTAGGAGTAATATAAGGGTTAGGTGTGGTGTGGTGCTAGGAGTAATATAAGTGTAGGGTAGGTGTGGTACTAGGAGTAATATAATAGTGGGGTAGGTGTGGTGCTAGGAGTAATATAATAGTGGGGTAGGTGTGGTGCTAGGAGTAATATAATAGTGGGGTAGGTGTGGTGCTAGGTGTAATATAAGTGTAGGTAGGTGTTGTGCTAGGAGTAATATAAGTGTGGGGTAGGTGTGGTGCTAGGAGTAATATAAGTGTAGGGTAGGTGTGGTACTAGGAGTAATATAATAGTGGGGTAGGTGTGGTGCTAGGAGTAATATAAGTGTAGGGTAGGTGTGGTGCTAGGAGTAATATAATAGTGGGGTAGGTGTTGTGCTAGGAGTAATATAAGTGTGGGGTAGGTGTGGTGCTAGGAGTAATATAATAGTGGGGTAGATGTGGTGCTAGGAGTAATATAAGTGTAGGGTAGGTGTGGTGCTAGGAGTAATATAAGTGTAGGGTAGGTGTGGTGCTAGGAGTAATATAATAGTGGGGTAGGTGTTGTGCTAGGAGTAATATAAGTGTGGGGTAGGTGTGGTGCTAGGAGTAATATAATAGTGGGGTAGGTGTGGTGCTAGGAGTAATATAATAGTGGGGTAGATGTGGTGCTAGGAGTAATATAATAGTGGGGTAGGTGTGGTGCTAGGAGTAATATAAGTGTAGGGTAGGTGTGGTACTAGGAGTAATATAATAGTGGGGTAGGTGTGGTGCTAGGAGTAATATAAGTGTGGGGTAGGTGTGGTGCTAGGAGTAATATAATAGTGGGGTAGGTGTGGTGCTAGGAGTAATATAAGTGTAGGGTAGGTATGGTGCTAGGAGTAATATAAGTGTAGGGTAGGTGTGGTGCTAGGAGTAATATAATAGTGGGGTAGGTGTGGTGCTAGGAGTAATATAAGTGTAGGGTAGGTGTGGTGCTAGGAGTAATATAATAGTGGGGTAGGTGTGGTGCTAGGAGTAATATAATAGTGGGGTAAGTGTGGTGCTAGGAGTAATATAATAGTGGGGTAGGTGTGGTGCTAGGAGTAATATAATAGTGGGGTAGGTGTGGTGCTAGGAGTAATATAATAGTGGGGGTAGGTGTGGTGCTAGGAGTAATATAATAGTGGGGTAGGTGTGGTGCTAGGAGTTATATAATAGTGGGGTAGGTGTGGTGCTAGGAGTAATATAATAGTGGGGTAGGTGTGGTGCTAGGAATAATATAATAGTGGGGTAGATGTGGTGCTAGGAGTAATATAATAGTGGGGGTAGGTGTGGTGCTAGGAGTAATATAATAGTGGGGTAGGTGTGGTGCTAGGAGTAATATAATAGTGGGGTAGGTGTGGTGCTAGGAGTAATATAATAGTGGGGTAGGTGTGGTGCTAGGAGTAATATAATATTGGGGTAGGTGTGGTGCTAGGAGTAATATAAGTGTAGGGTAGGTGTGGTGCTAGGAGTAATATAAGTGTAGGGTAGGTGTGGTGCTAGGAGTAATATAAGTGTAGAGTAGGTGTGGAGCTAGGAGTAATATAATAGTGGGGTAGGTGTGGTGCTAGGAGTAATATAATAGTGGGGTTATGCGTGGTACTAGGAGTAATATAATAGTGGGGGTAGGTGTGGTGCTAGGAGTGATATAAGTGTAGGGTAGGTGTGGTGCTAGGAGTAATATATGAGTGGGGTAGGTGTGGTGCTAGGAGTAATATAATAGTGGGGTAGGTGTGGTGCTAGGAGTAATATAATAGTGGGGTAGGTGTGGTGCTAGGAGTAATATAATAGTGGGGTAGGTGTGGTGCTAGGAGTAATATAATATTGGGGTAGGTGTGGTGCTAGGAGTAATATAAGTGTAGGGTAGGTGTGGTGCTAGGAATAATATAATAGTGGGGTAGGTGTGGTGCTAGGAGTAATATAATAGTGGGGTAGGTGTGGTGCTAGGAGTAATATAATAGTGGGGTAGGTGTGGTGCTAGGAGTAATATAATAGTGGGGTAGGTGTGGTGCTAGGAGTTATATAATAGTGGGGTAGGTGTGGTGCTAGGAGTAATATAATAGTGGGGTAGGTGTGGTGCTAGGAGTAATATAATATTGGGGTAGGTGTGGTGCTAGGAGTAATATAAGTGTAGGGTAGGTGTGGTGCTAGGAGTAATATAAGTGTAGGGTAGGTGTGGTGCTAGGAGTAATATAAGTGTAGAGTAGGTGTGGAGCTAGGAGTAATATAATAGTGGGTTAGGTGTGGTGCTAGGAGTAATATAATAGTGGGGTTATGCGTGGTACTAGGAGTAATATAATAGTGGGGGTAGGTGTGGTGCTAGGAGTGATATAAGTGTAGGGTAGGTGTGGTGCTAGGAGTAATATATGAGTGGGGTAGGTGTGGTGCTAGGAGTAATATAATAGTGGGGTAGGTGTGGTGCTAGGAGTAATATAATAGTGGGGTAGGTGTGGTGCTAGGAGTAATATAATAGTGGGGTAGGTGTGGTGCTAGGAGTAATATAATATTGGGGTAGGTGTGGTGCTAGGAGTAATATAAGTGTAGGGTAGGTGTGGTGCTAGGAATAATATAATAGTGGGGTAGGTGTGGTGCTAGGAGTAAAATAATAGTGGGGTAGGTGTGGTGCTAGGAGTAATATAATAGTGGGGTAGGTGTGGTGCTAGGAGTAATATAATAGTGGGGTAGGTATGGTGCTAGGAGTAATATAATAGTGGAGTAGGTGTGGTGCTAGGAGTAATATAATAGGGGGGTTATGCGTGGTACTAGGAGTAATATAAGTGTAGGGTAGGTGTGGTGCTAGGAGTAATATAAGTGTAGGGTAGGTGTGGTGCTAGGAGTAATATAAGTGTAGGGTAGGTGTGGTGCTAGGAGTAATATAATAGTGGGGTAGGTGTGGTGCTAGGAGTAATATAATAGTGGGGTAGGTGTGGTGCTAGGAGTAATATAATAGTGGGGTAGGTGTTGGGCTAGGAGTAATATAAGTGTAGGGTAGGTGTGGTGCTAGGAGTAATATAATAGTGGGGTAGGGGTGGTGCTAGGAGTAATATAATAGTGGGGTAGGTATGGTGCTAGGAGTAATATAAGTGTAGGGTAGGTGTGGTGCTAGGAGTAATATAATAGTGGGGTAGGTGTGGTGCTAGGAGTAATATAAGTGTAGGGTAGGTGTGGTGTTAGGAGTAATATAATAGTGGGGTAGGTGTGGTGCTAGGAGTAATATAATAGTGGGGTAGGTATGGTGCTAGGAGTAATATAAGTGTAGGGTAGGTGTGGTGCTAGGAGTAATATAATAGTGGGGTAGGTGTGGTGCTAGGAGTAATATAATAGTGGGGTAGATGTGGTGCTAGGAGTAATATAAGTGTAGGGTAGGTGTGGTGCTAGGAGTAATATAATAGTGGGGTAGGTGTGGTGCTAGGAGTAATATAAGTGTAGGGTAGGTGTGGTGCTAGGAGTAATATAAGTATAGGGTAGGTGTGGTGCTAGGAGTAATATAAGTATAGGGTAGGTGTGGTGCTAGGAGTAATATAATAGTGGGGTAGGTGTGGTGCTAGGAGTAATATAATAGAGGGGTAGGTGTGGTGCTAGGAGTAATATAAGGGTAGGGTAGGTGTGGTGCTAGGAGTAATATAATAGTGGGGTAGGTGTGGTGCTAGGAGTAATATAATAGTGGGGTAGGTGTGGTGCTAGGAGTAATATAAGTGTAGGGTAGGTATGGTGCTAGGAGTAATATAAGTGTAGGGTAGGTGTGGTGCTAGGAGTAATATAATAGTGGGGTAGGTGTGGTGCTAGGAGTAATATAATAGTGGGGTAGGTGTGGTGCTAGGAGTAATATAATAGTGGGGTAGGTGTGGTGCTAGGAGTAATATAAGTGTAGGGTAGGTGTGGTGCTAGGAGTAATATAATAGTGGGGTAGGTGTGGTGCTAGGAGTAATATAATAGTGGGGTAGGTGTGGTGCTAGGAGTAATATAAGTGTAGGGTAGGTGTGGTGCTAGGAGTAATATAAGTGTAGGGTAGGTGTGGTGCTAGGAGTAATATAATAGTGGGGTAGGTGTGGTGCTAGGAGTAATATAAGTGTAGGGTTAGGCGTGGTGCTAGGAGTAATATAAGTGTAGGGTAGGTGTGGTGCTAGGAGTAATATAAGTGTAGGGTAGGTGTGGTGCTAGGGTTAATATAATAGTGGGGTAGGTGTGGTGCTAGGAGTAATATAATAGTGGGGTAGGTGTGGTGCTAGGATTAATATAATAGTGGGGTAGGTGTGGTGCTAGGAGTAATATAATAGTGGGGTAGGTGTGGTGCTAGGAGTAATATAAGTGTAGGGTTAGGTGTAGTGCTAGGAGTAATATAATAGTGGGGTAGGTGTGGTGCTAGGAGTAATATAATAGTGGGGTAGGTGTAGTGCTAGGAGTAATATAATAGTGGGGTAGGCGTGGTGCTAGGAGTAATATAATAGTGGGGTAGGTGTGGTGCTAGGAGTAATATAAGTGGGGTAGGTGTGGTGCTAGGAGTAATATAAGTGTAGGGTAGGTATGGTGCTAGGAGTAATATAAGTGTAGGGTAGGTGTGGTGCTAGGAGTAATATAATAGTGGGGTAGGTGTGGTGCTAGGAGTAATATAAGTGTAGGGTTAGGTGTGGTGCTAGGAGTAATATAATAGTGGGGTAGGTGTGGTGCTTGGAGTAATATAAGTGTAGGGTAGGTGTGGTGCTAGGAGTAATATAAGTGTAGGGTAGGTGTGGTGCTAGGAGTAATATAATAGTGGGGTAGGTGTGGTGCTAGGAGTAATATAATAGTGGGGTAGGTGTGGTGCTAGGAGTAATATAATAGTGGGGTAGGTGTGGTGCTAGGAGTAATATAATAGTGGGGTAGGTGTGGTGCTAGGAGTAATATAAGTGTAGGGTAGGTGTGGTGCTAGGAGTAATATAATAGTGGGGTAGGTGTGGTGCTAGGAGTAATATAAGTGTAGGGTAGGTGTGGTGCTAGGAGTAATATAATAGTGGGGTAGGTGTGGTGCTAGGAGTAATATAATAGTGGGGTAGGTGTGGTGCTAGGAGTAATATAAGTGTAGGGTAGGTGTGGTGCTAGGAGTAATATAAGTGTAGGGTAGGTATGGTGCTAGGAGTAATATAAATGTAGGGTAGGTGTGGTGCTAGGAGTAATATAAGTGTAATGTAGGTGTGGTGCTAGGAGTAATATAATAGTGGGGTAGGTGTGGTGCTAGGAGTAATATAAGTGTAGGGTAGGTGTGGTGCTAGGAGTAATATAATAGTGGGGTAGGTGTGGTGCTAGGAGTAATATAAGTGTAGGGTAGGTGTGGTGCTAGGAGTAAAATAAGTGTAGGGTAGGTGTGGTGCTAGGAGTAATATAATAGTGGGGTAGGTGTGGTGCTAGGAGTAATATAATAGTGGGGTAGGTGTGGTGCTAGGAGTAATATAAGTGTAGGGTTGGTGTGGTACTAGGAGTAATATAAGTGTAGGGTAGGTGTGGTGCTAGGAGTAATATAAGTGTAGGGTAGGTGTGGTGCTAGGAGTAATATAATAGTGGGGTAGGTGTGGTGCTAGGAGTAATATAAGTTTAGGGTAGGTGTGGTGCTAGGAGTAATATAATAGTGGGGTAGGTGTGGTGCTAGGAGTAATATAATAGTGGGGTAGGTGTGGTGCTAGGAGTAATATAATAGTGGGGTAGGTGTGGTGCTAGGAGTAATATAATAGTGGGGTAGGTGTGGTGCTAGGAGTAATATAATAGTGGGGTAGGTGTGGTGCTAGGAGTAATATAATAGTGGGGTAGGTGTGGTGCTAGGAGTAATATAAGTGTAGGGTAGGTGTGGTGCTAGGAGTAATATAAGTGTAGGGTAGGTGTGGTGCTAGGAGTAATATAATAGTGGGGTAGGTGTGGTGCTAGGAGTAATATAATAGTGGGGTAGGTGTGGTGCTAGGAGTAATATAAGTGTAGGGGTAGGTGTGGTGCTAGGAGTAATATAATAGTGGGGTAGGTGTGGTGCTAGGAGTAACATAAGTGTAGGGTAGGTGTGGTGCTAGGAGTAATATAAGTTTAGGGTAGGTGTGGTGCTAGGAGTAATATAATAGTGGGGTAGGTGTGGTGCTAGGAGTAATATAATAGTGGGGTAGGTGTGGTGCAAGGAGTAATATGATAGTGGGGTAGGTGTGGTGCTAGGAGTAATATAATAGTGGGGTAGGCATGGTGCTAGGAGTAATATAATAGTGGGGTAGGTGTGGTGCTAGGAGTAATATAATAGTGGGGTAGGTGTGGTGCAAGGAGTAATATAATAGTGGGGTAGGTGTGGTGCTAGGAGTAATATAATAGTGGGGTAGGTGTGGTGCTAGGAGTAATATAATAGTGGGGTAGGTGTGGTGCTAGGAGTAATATAAGTGGGGTAGGTGTGGTGCTAGGAGTAATATAATAGTGGGGTAGGTGTGGTGCTAGGAGTAATATAATAGTGGGGTAGGTGTGGTGCTAGGAGTAACATAAGTGTAGAGTAGGTGTGGTGCTAGGAGTAATATAAGTGTAGGGTAGGTGTGGTGCTAGGAGTAATATAAGTGTAGGGTAGGTGTGGTGCTAGGAGTAATATAAGTGTAGGGTAGGCATGGTGCTAGGAGTAATATAATAGTGGGGTAGGCGTGGTGCTAGGAGTAATATAATAGTGGGGTAGGTGTGGTGCTAGGAGTAATATAAGTTTAGGGTAGGTGTGGTGCTAGGAGTAATATAATAGTGGGGTAGGTGTGGTGCTAGGAGTAATATAATAGTGGGGTAGGTGTGGTGCAAGGAGTAATATAATAGTGGGGTAGGTGTGGTGCTAGGAGTAATATAAGTGTAGGGTAGGTGTGGTGCTAGGAGTAATATAAGTGTAGGGTAGGTGTGGTGCTAGGAGTAATATAAGTGTAGGGTAGGTGTGGTGCTAGGAGTAATATAAGTGTAGGGTAGATGTGGTGCTAGGAGTAATATAAGTGTAGAGTAGGTGTGGTGCTAGGAGTAATATAATAGTGGGGTAGGTGTGGTGCTAGGAGTAATATAATAGTAGGGTAGGTGTGGTGCTAGGAGTAATATAATAGTAGGGTAGGTGTGGTGCTAGGAGTAATATAATAGTGGGGTAGGTGTGTTGCTAGGAGTAATATAATAGTGGGGTAGGTGTGGTGCTAGGAGTACTATAATAGTGGGGTAGGTGTGGTGCTAGGAGTAATATAAGTGTAGGGTAGGTGTGGTGCTAGGAGTAATATAAGTGTAGGGTAGGTGTGGTGCTAGGAGTAATATAATAGTGGGGTAGGTGTGGTGCTAGGAGTAATATAAGTGTAGGGTAGGTGTGGTGCTAGGAGTAATATAATAGTGTGGTAGGTGTGGTGCTAGGAGTAATATAAGTGTAGGGTAGGTGTGGTGCTAGGAGTAATATAATAGTGGGGTAGGTGTGGTGCTAGGAGTAATATAAGTGTAGGGTAGGTGTGGTGCTAGGAGTAATATAAGTGTAGGGTAGGTGTGGTGCTAGGAGTAATATAAGTGTAGGGTAGGTGTGGTGCTAGGAGTAATATAATAGTGAGGTAGGTGTGGTGCTAGGAGTAATATAAGTGTAGGGTAGGTGTGGTGCTAGGAGTAATATAAGTGTAGGGTAGGTGTGGTGCTAGGAGTACTATAATAGTGGGGTAGGTGTGGTGCTAGGAGTAATATAAGTGTAGGGTAGGTGTGGTGCTAGGAGTAATATAAGTGTAGGGTAGGTGTGGTGCTAGGAGTAATATAATAGTGAGGTAGGTGTGGTGCTAGGAGTAATATAATAGTGGGGTAGGTGTGGTGCTAGGAGTAATATAAGTGTAGGGTAGGTGTGGTGCTAGGAGTAATATAATAGTGGGATAGGTGTGGTGCTAGGAGTAATATAATAGTAGGGTAGGTGTGGTGCTAGGAGTAATATAAGTGTAGGGTTAGGTGTGGTGCTAGGAGTAATATAATAGTGGGGTAGGTGTGGTGCTAGGAGTAATATAATAGTGGGGTAGGTGTGGTGCTAGGAGTAATATAATAGTGGGGTAGGTGTGGTGCTAGGAGTAATATAATAGTGGGGTAGGTGTGGTGCTAGGAGTAATATAATAGTGGGGTAGGTGTGGTGCTAGGAGTAATATAAGTGTAGGGTAGGTGTGGTGCTAGGAGTAATATAATAGGGGGTAGGTGTGATGCTAGGAGTAATATAAGTGTAGGGTTAGGTGTGGTGCTAGGAGTAATATAATAGTGGGGTAGGTGTGGTGCTAGGAGTAATATAATAGTGGGGTAGGTGTGGTGCTAGGAGTAATATAATAGTGGGGTAGGTGTGGTGCTAGGAGTAATATAATAGTGGGGTAGGTGTGGTGCTAGGAGTAATATAATAGTGGGGTAGGTGTGGTGCTAGGAGTAATATAATAGTGGGGTAGGTGTGGTGCTAGGAGTAATATAAGTGTAGGGTAGGTGTGGTGCTAGGAGTAATATAAGTGTAGAGTAGGTGTGGTGCTAGGAGTAATATAATAGTGGGGTAGGTGTGGTGCTAGGAGTAATATAATAGTGGGGTAGGTGTGGTGCTAGGAGTAATATAATAGTGGGGTAGGTGTGGTGCTAGGAGTAATATAAGTGTAGGGTAGGTGTAGTGCTAGGAGTAATATAAGTGTAGGGTAGGTGTGGTGCTAGGAGTAATATAATAGTGGGGTAGGTGTGTTGCTAGGAGTAATATAATAGTGGGGTAGGTGTGGTGCTAGGAGTACTATAATAGTGGGGTAGGTGTGGTGCTAGGAGTAATATAAGTGTAGGGTAGGTGTGGTGCTAGGAGTAATATAAGTGTAGGGTAGGTGTGGTGCTAGGAGTAATATAATAGTGGGGTAGGTGTGGTGCTAGGAGTAATATAAGTGTAGGGTAGGTGTGGTGCTAGGAGTAATATAATAGTGTGGTAGGTGTGGTGCTAGGAGTAATATAAGTGTAGGGTAGGTGTGGTGCTAGGAGTAATATAATAGTGGGGTAGGTGTGGTGCTAGGAGTAATATAAGTGTAGGGTAGGTGTGGTGCTAGGAGTAATATAAGTGTAGGGTAGGTGTGGTGCTAGGAGTAATATAAGTGTAGGGTAGGTGTGGTGCTAGGAGTAATATAATAGTGAGGTAGGTGTGGTGCTAGGAGTAATATAAGTGTAGGGTAGGTGTGGTGCTAGGAGTAATATAAGTGTAGGGTAGGTGTGGTGCTAGGAGTACTATAATAGTGGGGTAGGTGTGGTGCTAGGAGTAATATAAGTGTAGGGTAGGTGTGGTGCTAGGAGTAATATAAGTGTAGGGTAGGTGTGGTGCTAGGAGTAATATAATAGTGAGGTAGGTGTGGTGCTAGGAGTAATATAATAGTGGGGTAGGTGTGGTGCTAGGAGTAATATAAGTGTAGGGTAGGTGTGGTGCTAGGAGTAATATAATAGTGGGATAGGTGTGGTGCTAGGAGTAATATAATAGTAGGGTAGGTGTGGTGCTAGGAGTAATATAAGTGTAGGGTTAGGTGTGGTGCTAGGAGTAATATAATAGTGGGGTAGGTGTGGTGCTAGGAGTAATATAATAGTGGGGTAGGTGTGGTGCTAGGAGTAATATAATAGTGGGGTAGGTGTGGTGCTAGGAGTAATATAATAGTGGGGTAGGTGTGGTGCTAGGAGTAATATAATAGTGGGGTAGGTGTGGTGCTAGGAGTAATATAAGTGTAGGGTAGGTGTGGTGCTAGGAGTAATATAATAGGGGGTAGGTGTGATGCTAGGAGTAATATAAGTGTAGGGTTAGGTGTGGTGCTAGGAGTAATATAATAGTGGGGTAGGTGTGGTGCTAGGAGTAATATAATAGTGGGGTAGGTGTGGTGCTAGGAGTAATATAATAGTGGGGTAGGTGTGGTGCTAGGAGTAATATAATAGTGGGGTAGGTGTGGTGCTAGGAGTAATATAATAGTGGGGTAGGTGTGGTGCTAGGAGTAATATAATAGTGGGGTAGGTGTGGTGCTAGGAGTAATATAAGTGTAGGGTAGGTGTGGTGCTAGGAGTAATATAAGTGTAGGGTAGGTGTGGTGCTAGGAGTAATATAATAGTGGGGTAGGTGTGGTGCTAGGAGTAATATAATAGTGGGGTAGGTGTGGTGCTAGGAGTAATATAATAGTGGGGTAGGTGTGGTGCTAGGAGTAATATAAGTGTAGGGTAGGTGTAGTGCTAGGAGTAATATAAGTGTAGGGTAGGTGTGGTGCTAGGAGTAATATAATAGTGGGGTAGGTGTGGTACTAGGAGTAATATAAGTGTAGGGTAGGTGTGGTGCTAGGAGTAATATAATAGTGGGGTAGGTGTGGTGCTAGGAGTAATATAATAGTGGGGTAGGTGTTGTGCTAGGAGTAATATAATAGTGGGGTAGGTGTGGTGCTAGGAGTAATATAATAGTGGGGTAGGTGTGGTGCTAGGAGTAATATAATAGTGGGGTAGGTGTGGTGCTAGGAGTAATATAATAGTGGGGTAGGTGTGGTGCTAGGAGTAATATAAGTGTAGGGTAGGTGTGGTGCTAGGAGTAATATAATAGGGGGTAGGTGTGATGCTAGGAGTAATATAAGTGTAGGGTTAGGTGTGGTGCTAGGAGTAATATAATAGTGGGGTAGGTGTGGTGCTAGGAGTAATATAATAGTGGGGTAGGTGTGGTGCTAGGAGTAATATAATAGTGGGGTAGGTGTGGTGCTAGGAGTAATATAATAGTGGGGTAGGTGTGGTGCTAGGAGTAATATAATAGTGGGGTAGGTGTGGTGCTAGGAGTAATATAATAGTGGGGTAGGTGTGGTGCTAGGAGTAATATAAGTGTAGGGTAGGTGTGGTGCTAGGAGTAATATAAGTGTAGGGTAGGTGTGGTGCTAGGAGTAATATAATAGTGGGGTAGGTGTGGTGCTAGGAGTAATATAATAGTGGGGTAGGTGTGGTGCTAGGAGTAATATAATAGTGGGGTAGGTGTGGTGCTAGGAGTAATATAAGTGTAGGGTAGGTGTAGTGCTAGGAGTAATATAAGTGTAGGGTAGGTGTGGTGCTAGGAGTAATATAATAGTGGGGTAGGTGTGGTACTAGGAGTAATATAAGTGTAGGGTAGGTGTGGTGCTAGGAGTAATATAATAGTGGGGTAGGTGTGGTGCTAGGAGTAATATAATAGTGGGGTAGGTGTTGTGCTAGGAGTAATATAATAGTGGGGTAGGTGTGGTGCTAGGAGTAATATAATAGTGGGGTAGGTGTGGTGCTAGGAGTAATATAATAGTGGGGTAGGTGTGGTGCTAGGAGTAATATATTAGTGGGGTAGGTGTGGTGCTAGGAGTAATATAATAGTGGGGTAGGTGTGGTGCTAGGAGTAATATAATAGTGGGGTAGGTGTGGTGCTAGGAGTAATATAAGTGTAGGGTAGGTGTGGTGCTAGGAGTAATATAATAGTGGGGTAGGTGTGGTGCTAGGAGTAATATAAGTGTAGGGTAGGTGTGGTGCTAGGAGTAATATAATAGTGGGGTAGGTGTGGTGCTAGGAGTAATATAAGTGTAGGGTAGGTGTGGTGCTAGGAGTAATATAAGTGTAAGGTAGGTGTGGTGCTAGGAGTAATATAAGTGTAAGGTAGGTGTGGTGCTAGGAGTAATATAAGTGTAGGGTAGGTGTGGTGCTAGGAGTAATATAATAGTGGGGTAGGTGTGGTGCTAGGAGTAATATAATAGTGTGGTAGGTGTGGTGCTAGGAGTAATATAATAGTGGGGTTGGTGTTGTGCTAGGAGTAATATAATAGTGGGGTAGGTGTGGTGCTAGGAGTAATATAAGTGTAGGGTAGGTGTGATGATAGGAGTAATATAAGTGTAGGGTAGGTGTGGTGCTAGGAGTAATATAATAGTGGGGTAGGTGTGGTGCTAGGAGTAATATAATAGTGGGGTAGGTGTGGTGCTAGGAGTAATATAAGTGTAGGGTAGGTGTGGTGCTAGGAGTAATATAATAGTGTGGTAGGTGTGGTGCTAGGAGTAATATAAGTGTAGGGTAGGTGTGGTGCTAGGAGTAATATAAGTGTGGGGTTGGTGTGGTGCTAGGAGTAATATAAGTGTAGGGTAGGTGTGGTGCTAGGAGTAATATAATAGTGGGGTAGGTGTGGTGCTAGGAGTAATATAATAGTGGGGTAGGCGTGGTGCTAGGAGTAATATAATAGTGGGGTAGGTGTGGTGCTAGGAGTAATATAAGTGTGGGGTAGGTGTGGTGCTAGGAGTAATATAAGTGTAGGGTAGGTGTGGTGCTAGGAGTAATATAATAGTGTGGTAGGTGTGGTGCTAGGAGTAATATAAGTGTAGGGTAGGTGTGGTGCTAGGAGTAATATAATAGTGTGGTAGGTGTGGTGCTAGGAGTAATATAAGTGTAGGGTAGGTGTAGTGCTAGGAGTAATATAAGTGTAGGGTTAGGTGTGGTGCTAGGAGTAATATAAGTGTAGGGTAGGTGTGGTGCTAGGAGTAATATAATAGTGGGGTAGGTGTGGTGCTAGGAGTAATATAATAGTGGGGTAGGTGTGGTGCTAGGAGTAATATAAGTGTAGGGTAGGTGTAGTGCTAGGAGTAATATAAGTGTAGGGTAGGTGTGGTGCTAGGAGTAATATAAGTGTAGGGTAGGTGTAGTGCTAGGAGTAATATAAGTGTAGGGTTAGGTGTGGTGCTAGGAGTAATATAAGTGAAGGGTAGGTGTAGTGCTAGGAGTAATATAAGTGTAGGGTTAGGTGTGGTGCTAGGAGTAATATAAGTGAAGGGTAGGTGTGGTGCTAGGAGTAATATAATAGTGGGGTAGGTGTGGTACTAGGAGTAATATAATAGTGGGGTAGGTGTGGTGCTAGGAGTAATATAATAGTGGGGTAGGTGTGGTGCTAGGAGTAATATAATAGTGGGGTAGGTGTGGTGCTAGGAGTAATATAATAGTGGGGTAGGTGTGGTGCTAGGAGTAATATAATAGTGGGGTAGGTGTGGTGCTAGGAGTAATATAATAGTGGGGTAGGTGTGGTGCTAGGAATAATATAAGTGTAGGGTAGGTGTGATGATAGGAGTAATATAAGTGTAGGGTAGGTGTGGTGCTAGGAGTAATATAATAGTGGGGTAGGTGTGGTGCTAGGAGTAATATAATAGTGGGGTAGGTGTGGTGCTAGGAGTAATATAAGTGTAGGGTAGGTGTGGTGCTAGGAGTAATATAATAGTGTGGTAGGTGTGGTGCTAGGAGTAATATAAGTGTAGGGTAGGTGTGGTGCTAGGAGTAATATAAGTGTGGGGTTGGTGTGGTGCTAGGAGTAATATAAGTGTAGGGTAGGTGTGGTGCTAGGAGTAATATAATAGTGGGGTAGGTGTGGTGCTAGGAGTAATATAATAGTGGGGTAGGCGTGGTGCTAGGAGTAATATAATAGTGGGGTAGGTGTGGTGCTAGGAGTAATATAAGTGTGGGGTAGGTGTGGTGCTAGGAGTAATATAATAGTGGGGTAGGTGTGGTGCTAGGAGTAATATAATAGTGGGGTAGGTGTGGTGCTAGGAGTAATATAAGTGTAGGGTAGGTGTAGTGCTAGGAGTAATATAAGTGTAGGGTAGGTGTGGTGCTAGGAGTAATATAAGTGTAGGGTAGGTGTGGTGCTAGAAGTAATATAATAGTGGGGTAGGTGTGGTGCTAGGAGTAATATAAGTGTAGGGTAGGTGTGGTGCTAGGAGTAATATAAGTGTAGGGTAGGTGTGGTGCTAGAAGTAATATAATAGTGGGGTAGGTGTGGTGCTAGGAGTAATATAATAGTAGGGTAGGTGTGGTGCTAGGAGTAATATAATAGTGGGGTAGGTGTGGTGCTAGGAGTAATATAATAGTGGGGTAGGTGTGGTGCTAGGAGTAATATAAGTGTAGGGTAGGTGTGGTGCTAGGAGTAATATAATAGTGGGGTAGGTGTGGTGCTAGGAGTAATATAATAGTGGGGTAGGTGTGGTGCTAGGAGTAATATAATAGTGGGGTAGGTGTGGTGCTAGGAGTAATATAATAGTGGGGTAGATGTGGTGCTAGGAGTAATATAATAGTGGGGTAGGTGTGGTGCTAGGAGTAATATAATAGTGGGGTAGGTGTGGTGCTAGGAGTAATATAAGTGTAGGGTTAGGTGTGGTGCTAGGAGTAATATAAGTGAAGGGTAGGTGTGGTGCTAGGAGTAATATAATAGTGGGGTAGGTGTGGTACTAGGAGTAATATAATAGTGGGGTAGGTGTGGTGCTAGGAGTAATATAATAGTGGGGTAGGTGTGGTGCTAGGAGTAATATAAGTGTAGGGTAGGTGTGGTGCTAGGAGTAATATAATAGTGGGGTAGGTGTGGTGCTAGGAGTAATATAAGTGTAGGGTAGGTGTGGTGCTAGAAGTAATATAATAGTGGGGTAGGTGTGGTGCTAGGAGTAATATAAGTGTAGGGTAGGTGTGGTGCTAGGAGTAATATAATAGTGGGGTAGGTGTGGTGCTAGGAGTAATATAAGTGTAGGGTAGGTGTGGTGCTAGGAGTAATATAATAGTGGTGTAGGTGTGGTGCTAGGAGTAATGTAAGTGTAGGGTAGGTGTGGTGCTAGGAGTAATATAAGTGTAGGGTAGGTGTGGTGCTAGGAGTAATATAATAGTGGGGTAGGTGTGGTGCTAGGAGTAATATAATAGTGGGGTAGGTGTGGTGCTAGGAGTAATATAAGTGTAGGGTAGGTGTGGTGCTAGGAGTAATATAATAGTGGGGTAGGTGTGGTGCTAGGAGTAATATAAGTGTAGGGTAGGTGTGGTGCTAGGAGTAATATAATAGTGGGGTAGGTGTGGTGCTAGGAGTAATATAATAGTGGGGTAGGTGTGGTGCTAGGAGTAATATAAGTGTAGGGTAGGTGTAGTGCTAGGAGTAATATAAGTGTAGGGTAGGTGTGGTGCTAGGAGTAATATAAGTGTAGGGTAGGTGTGGTGCTAGAAGTAATATAATAGTGGGGTAGGTGTGGTGCTAGGAGTAATATAAGTGTAGGGTAGGTGTGGTGCTAGGAGTAATATAAGTGTAGGGTAGGTGTGGTGCTAGGAGTAATATAATAGTGGGGTAGGTGTGGTGCTAGAAGTAATATAAGTGTAGGGTAGGTGTGGTGCTAGGAGTAATATAATAGTGGGGTAGGTGTGGTGCTAGGAGTAATATAATAGTGGGGTAGGTGTGGTGCTACGAGTAATATAAGTGTAGGGTAGGTGTGGTGCTAGGAGTAATATAAGTGTAGGGTAGGTGTGGTGCTAGGAGTAATATAAGTGTAGGGTAGGTGTGGTGCTAGGAGTAATATAAGTGTAGGGTAGGTGTGGTGCTAGGAGTAATATAAGTGTAGGGTAGGTGTGGTGCTAGGAGTAATATAATAGTGGGGTAGGTGTGGTGCTAGAAGTAATATAAGTGTAGGGTAGGTGTGGTGCTAGGAGTAATATAATAGTGGGGTAGGTGTGGTGCTAGAAGTAATATAAGTGTAGGGTAGGTGTGGTGCTAGGAGTAATATAAGTGTAGGGTAGGTGTGGTGCTAGGAGTAATATAAGTGTAGGGTAGGTGTGGTGCTAGGAGTAATATAATAGTGGGGTAGGTGTGGTGCTAGGAGTAATATAAGTGTAGGGTAGGTGTGGTGCTAGGAGTAATATAATAGTGGGGTAGGTGTGGTGCTAGAAGTAATATAAGTGTAGGGTAGGTGTGGTGCTAGGAGTAATATAAGTGTAGGGTAGGTGTGGTGCTAGGAGTAATATAATAGTGAGGTAGGTGTGGTGCTAGGAGTAATATAAGTGTAGGGTAGGTGTGGTGCTAGGAGTAATATAATAGTGGGGTAGGTGTGGTGCTAGGAGTAATATAATAGTGGGGTAGGTGTGGTGCTAGGAGTAATATAAGTGTAGGGTAGGTGTGGTGCTAGGAGTAATATAATAGTGGGGTAGGTGTGGTGCTAGGAGTAATATAATAGTGGGGTAGGTGTGGTGCTAGGAGTAATATAATAGTCGGGTAGGTGTGGTGCTAGGAGTAATATAATAGTGGGGTAGGTGTGGTGCTAGGAGTAATATAATAGTGGGGTAGGTGTGGTGCTAGGAGTAATATAATAGTGGGTAGGTGTGGTGCTAGGAGTAATATAATAGTGGGGTAGGTGTGGTGCTAGGAGTAATATAAGTGTAGGGTAGGTGTGGTGCTAGGAGTAATATAATAGTGGGGTAGGTGTGGTGCTAGGAGTAATATAATAGTGGGGTAGGTGTGGTGCTAGGAGTAATATAATAGTGGGGTAGGTGTGGTGCTAGGAGTAATATAAGTGTAGGGTAGGTGTGGTGCTAGGAGTAATATAAGTGTAGGGTAGGTGTGGTGCTAGGAGTAATATAATAGTGGGGTAGGTGTGGTGCTAGGAGTAATATAATAGTGGTGTAGGTGTGGTGCTAGGAGTAATATAATAGTGGGGTAGGTGTGGTGCTAGGAGTAATATAATAGTGGGGTAGGTGTGGTGCTAGGAGTAATATAATAGTGGGGTAGGTGTGGTGCTAGGAGTAATATAATAGTGGGGTAGGTGTGGTGCTAGGAGTAATATAATAGTGGGGTAGGTGTGGTGCTAGGAGTAATATAATAGTGGGGTAGGTGTCGTGCTAGGAGTAATATAAGTGTAGGGTAGATGTGGTGCTAGGAGTAATATAATAGTGGGGTAGGTGTGGTGCTAGGAGTAATATAATAGTGGGGTAGGTGTCGTGCTAGGAGTAATATAAGTGTAGGGTAGATGTGGTGCTAGGAGTAATATAATAGTGGGGTAGGTGTGGTGCTAGGAGTAATATAAGTGTAGGGTAGGTGTGGTGCTAGGAGTAATATAATAGTGGGGTAGGTGTGGTGCTAGGAGTAATATAATAGTGGGGTAGGTGTGGTGCTAGGAGTAATATAATAGTGGGGTAGGTGTGGTGCTAGGAGTAATATAATAGTGGGGTAGGTGTGGTGCTAGGAGTAATATAATAGTGGGGTAGGTGTGGTGCTAGGAGTAATATAATAGTGGGGTAGGCGTGGTGCTAGGAGTAATATTATAGTGGGGTAGGTGTGGTGCTAGGAGTAATATAAGTGTAGGGTAGGTGTGGTGCTAGGAGTAATATAATAGTGGGGTAGGTGTGGTGCTAGGAGTAATATTATAGTGGGGTAGGTGTGGTGCTAGGAGTAATATAATAGTGGGGTAGGTGTGGTGCTAGGAGTAATATAAGTGTAGGGTAGGTGTGGTGCTAGGAGTAATATAATAGTGGGGTAGGTGTGGTGCTAGGAGTAATATTATAGTGGGGTAGGTGTGGTGCTAGGAGTAATATAATAGTGGGGTAGGTGTGGTGCTAGGAGTAATATAATAGTGGGGTAGGTGTGGTGCTAGGAGTAATATAAGTGTAGGGTAGGTGTGGTGCTAGGAGTAATATAATAGTGGGGTAGGTGTGGTGCTAGGAGTAATATTATAGTGGGGTAGGTGTGGTGCTAGGAGTAATATAATAGTGGGGTAGGTGTGGTGCTAGGAGTAATATAATAGTGAGGTAGGTGTGGTGCTAGGAGTAATATAAGTGTAGGGTAGGTGTGGTGCTAGGAGTAATATAATAGTGGGGTAGGTGTGGTGCTAGGAGTAATATAATAGTGGGGTAGGTGTGGTGCTAGGAGTAATATAATAGTGGGGTAGGTGTGGTGCTAGGAGTAATATAAGTGTAGGGTAGGCGTGGTGCTAGGAGTAATATAATAGTGGTGTAGGTGTGGTGCTAGGAGTAATATAATAGTGGGGTAGGTGTGGTGCTAGGAGTAATATAATAGTGGGGTAGGTGTGGTGCTAGGAGTAATATAATAGTGGGGTAGGTGTGGTGCTAGGAGTAATATAATAGTGGGGTAGGTGTGGTGCTAGGAGTAATATAAGTGTAGGGTAGGTGTGGTGCTAGTAGTAATATAAGTGTAGGGTAGGTGTGGTGCTAGGAGTAATATAATAGTGAGGTAGGTGTGGTGCTAGTAGTAATATAAGTGTAGGGTAGGTGTGGTGCTAGGAGTAATATAAGTGTAGGGTAGGTGTGGTGCTAGGAGTAATATACTAGTGGGGTAGGTGTGGTGCTAGGAGTAATATAATAGTGGGGTAGGTGTGGTGCTAGTAGTAATATAAGTGTAGGGTAGGTGTGGTGCTAGGAGTAATATAAGTGTAGGGTAGGTGTGGTGCTAGGAGTAATATACTAGTGGGGTAGGTGTGGTGCTAGGAGTAATATAATAGTGGGGTAGGTGTGGTGCTAGGAGTAATATAATAGTGGGGTAGGTGTGGTGCTAGGAGTAATATAAGTGTAGGGTAGGTGTGGTGCTAGGAGTAATATAAGTGTAGGGTAGGTGTGGTGCTAGGAGTAATATAATAGTGGGGTAGGTGTCGTGCTAGGAGTAATATAAGTGTAGGGTAGATGTGGTGCTAGGAGTAATATAATAGTGGGGTAGGTGTGGTGCTAGGAGTAATATAAGTGTAGGGTAGGTGTGGTGCTAGGAGTAATATAATAGTGGGGTAGGTGTGGTGCTAGGAGTAATATAATAGTGGGGTAGGTGTGGTGCTAGGAGTAATATAATAGTGGGGTAGGTGTGGTGCTAGGAGTAATATAATAGTGGGGTAGGTGTGGTGCTAGGAGTAATATAATAGTGGGGTAGGTGTGGTGCTAGGAGTAATATAAGTGTAGGGTAGGTGTGGTGCTAGGAGTAATATAATAGTGGGGTAGGTGTGGTGCTAGGAGTAATATTATAGTGGGGTAGGTGTGGTGCTAGGAGTAATATAATAGTGGGGTAGGTGTGGTGCTAGGAGTAATATAAGTGTAGGGTAGGTGTGGTGCTAGGAGTAATATAAGTGTAGGGTAGGTGTGGTGCTAGGAGTAATATAATAGTGGGGTAGGTGTGGTGCTAGGAGTAATATAAGTGTAGGGTAGGTGTGGTGCTAGGAGTAATATAATAGTGGGGTAGGTGTGGTGCTAGGAGTAATATAAGTGTAGGGTAGGTGTGGTGCTAGGAGCAATATAATAGTGTGGTAGGTGTGGTGCTAGGAGTAATATAATAGTGGGGTAGGTGTGGTGCTAGGAGTAATATAATAGTGGGGTAGGTGTGGTGCTAGGAGTAATATAAGTGTAGGGTAGGTGTGGTTCTAGGAGTAATATAATAGTGGGGTAGGTGTGGTGCTAGGAGTAATATAAGTGTAGGGTAGGTGTGGTGCTAGGAGTAATATAATAGTGGGGTAGGTGTGGTGCTAGGAGTAATATAATAGTGGGGTAGGTATGGTGCTAGGAGTAATATAATAGTGGGGTAGGTGTGGTGCTAGGAGTAATATAATAGTGGGGTAGGTGTGGTGCTAGGAGTAATATAATAGTGGGGTAGGTGTGGTGCTAGGAGTAATATAATAGTGGGGTAGGTGTGGTGCTAGGAGTAATATAATAGTGGGGTAGGTGTGGTGCTAGGAGTAATATAATAGTGGGGTAGGTGTGGTACTAGGAGTAATATAAGTGTAGGGTAGGTGTGGTGCTAGGAGTAATATAATAGTGGGGTAGGTGTGGTGCTAGGAGTAATATAAGTGTAGGGTAGGTGTGGTGCTATGAGTAATATAATAGTGGGGTAGGTGTGGTGCTAGGAGTAATATAATAGTGGGGTAGGTGTGGTGCTAGGAGTAATATAAGGGTTAGGTGTGGTGTGGTGCTAGGAGTAATATAAGTGTAGGGTAGGTGTGGTACTAGGAGTAATATAATAGTGGGGTAGGTGTGGTGCTAGGAGTAATATAATAGTGGGGTAGGTGTGGTGCTAGGAGTAATATAATAGTGGGGTAGGTGTGGTGCTAGGTGTAATATAAGTGTAGGTAGGTGTTGTGCTAGGAGTAATATAAGTGTGGGGTAGGTGTGGTGCTAGGAGTAATATAAGTGTAGGGTAGGTGTGGTACTAGGAGTAATATAATAGTGGGGTAGGTGTGGTGCTAGGAGTAATATAAGTGTAGGGTAGGTGTGGTGCTAGGAGTAATATAATAGTGGGGTAGGTGTTGTGCTAGGAGTAATATAAGTGTAGGGTAGGTGTGGTGCTAGGAGTAATATAAGTGTAGGGTAGGTGTGGTGCTAGGAGTAATATAATAGTGGGGTAGGTGTTGTGCTAGGAGTAATATAAGTGTGGGGTAGGTGTGGTGCTAGGAGTAATATAATAGTGGGGTAGGTGTGGTGCTAGGAGTAATATAATAGTGGGGTAGATGTGGTGCTAGGAGTAATATAATAGTGGGGTAGGTGTGGTGCTAGGAGTAATATAAGTGTAGGGTAGGTGTGGTACTAGGAGTAATATAATAGTGGGGTAGGTGTGGTGCTAGGAGTAATATAAGTGTGGGGTAGGTGTGGTGCTAGGAGTAATATAATAGTGGGGTAGGTGTGGTGCTAGGAGTAATATAAGTGTAGGGTAGGTATGGTGCTAGGAGTAATATAAGTGTAGGGTAGGTGTGGTGCTAGGAGTAATATAATAGTGGGGTAGGTGTGGTGCTAGGAGTAATATAAGTGTAGGGTAGGTGTGGTGCTAGGAGTAATATAATAGTGGGGTAGGTGTGGTGCTAGGAGTAATATAATAGTGGGGTAAGTGTGGTGCTAGGAGTAATATAATAGTGGGGTAGGTGTGGTGCTAGGAGTAATATAATAGTGGGGTAGGTGTGGTGCTAGGAGTAATATAATAGTGGGGGTAGGTGTGGTGCTAGGAGTAATATAATAGTGGGGTAGGTGTGGTGCTAGGAGTTATATAATAGTGGGGTAGGTGTGGTGCTAGGAGTAATATAATAGTGGGGTAGGTGTGGTGCTAGGAATAATATAATAGTGGGGTAGATGTGGTGCTAGGAGTAATATAATAGTGGGGGTAGGTGTGGTGCTAGGAGTAATATAATAGTGGGGTAGGTGTGGTGCTAGGAGTAATATAATAGTGGGGTAGGTGTGGTGCTAGGAGTAATATAATAGTGGGGTAGGTGTGGTGCTAGGAGTAATATAATATTGGGGTAGGTGTGGTGCTAGGAGTAATATAAGTGTAGGGTAGGTGTGGTGCTAGGAGTAATATAAGTGTAGGGTAGGTGTGGTGCTAGGAGTAATATAAGTGTAGAGTAGGTGTGGAGCTAGGAGTAATATAATAGTGGGGTAGGTGTGGTGCTAGGAGTAATATAATAGTGGGGTTATGCGTGGTACTAGGAGTAATATAATAGTGGGGGTAGGTGTGGTGCTAGGAGTGATATAAGTGTAGAGTAGGTGTGGTGCTAGGAGTAATATATGAGTGGGGTAGGTGTGGTGCTAGGAGTAATATAATAGTGGGGTAGGTGTGGTGCTAGGAGTAATATAATAGTGGGGTAGGTGTGGTGCTAGGAGTAATATAATAGTGGGGTAGGTGTGGTGCTAGGAGTAATATAATATTGGGGTAGGTGTGGTGCTAGGAGTAATATAAGTGTAGGGTAGGTGTGGTGCTAGGAATAATATAATAGTGGGGTAGGTGTGGTGCTAGGAGTAATATAATAGTGGGGTAGGTGTGGTGCTAGGAGTAATATAATAGTGGGGTAGGTGTGGTGCTAGGAGTAATATAATAGTGGGGTAGGTGTGGTGCTAGGAGTTATATAATAGTGGGGTAGGTGTGGTGCTAGGAGTAATATAATAGTGGGGTAGGTGTGGTGCTAGGAGTAATATAATATTGGGGTAGGTGTGGTGCTAGGAGTAATATAAGTGTAGGGTAGGTGTGGTGCTAGGAGTAATATAAGTGTAGGGTAGGTGTGGTGCTAGGAGTAATATAAGTGTAGAGTAGGTGTGGAGCTAGGAGTAATATAATAGTGGGTTAGGTGTGGTGCTAGGAGTAATATAATAGTGGGGTTATGCGTGGTACTAGGAGTAATATAATAGTGGGGGTAGGTGTGGTGCTAGGAGTGATATAAGTGTAGGGTAGGTGTGGTGCTAGGAGTAATATATGAGTGGGGTAGGTGTGGTGCTAGGAGTAATATAATAGTGGGGTAGGTGTGGTGCTAGGAGTAATATAATAGTGGGGTAGGTGTGGTGCTAGGAGTAATATAATAGTGGGGTAGGTGTGGTGCTAGGAGTAATATAATATTGGGGTAGGTGTGGTGCTAGGAGTAATATAAGTGTAGGGTAGGTGTGGTGCTAGGAATAATATAATAGTGGGGTAGGTGTGGTGCTAGGAGTAAAATAATAGTGGGGTAGGTGTGGTGCTAGGAGTAATATAATAGTGGGGTAGGTGTGGTGCTAGGAGTAATATAATAGTGGGGTAGGTATGGTGCTAGGAGTAATATAATAGTGGAGTAGGTGTGGTGCTAGGAGTAATATAATAGGGGGGTTATGCGTGGTACTAGGAGTAATATAAGTGTAGGGTAGGTGTGGTGCTAGGAGTAATATAAGTGTAGGGTAGGTGTGGTGCTAGGAGTAATATAAGTGTAGGGTAGGTGTGGTGCTAGGAGTAATATAATAGTGGGGTAGGTGTGGTGCTAGGAGTAATATAATAGTGGGGTAGGTGTGGTGCTAGGAGTAATATAATAGTGGGGTAGGTGTTGGGCTAGGAGTAATATAAGTGTAGGGTAGGTGTGGTGCTAGGAGTAATATAATAGTGGGGTAGGGGTGGTGCTAGGAGTAATATAATAGTGGGGTAGGTATGGTGCTAGGAGTAATATAAGTGTAGGGTAGGTGTGGTGCTAGGAGTAATATAATAGTGGGGTAGGTGTGGTGCTAGGAGTAATATAAGTGTAGGGTAGGTGTGGTGTTAGGAGTAATATAATAGTGGGGTAGGTGTGGTGCTAGGAGTAATATAATAGTGGGGTAGGTATGGTGCTAGGAGTAATATAAGTGTAGGGTAGGTGTGGTGCTAGGAGTAATATAATAGTGGGGTAGGTGTGGTGCTAGGAGTAATATAATAGTGGGGTAGATGTGGTGCTAGGAGTAATATAAGTGTAGGGTAGGTGTGGTGCTAGGAGTAATATAATAGTGGGGTAGGTGTGGTGCTAGGAGTAATATAAGTGTAGGGTAGGTGTGGTGCTAGGAGTAATATAAGTATAGGGTAGGTGTGGTGCTAGGAGTAATATAAGTATAGGGTAGGTGTGGTGCTAGGAGTAATATAATAGTGGGGTAGGTGTGGTGCTAGGAGTAATATAATAGAGGGGTAGGTGTGGTGCTAGGAGTAATATAAGGGTAGGGTAGGTGTGGTGCTAGGAGTAATATAATAGTGGGGTAGGTGTGGTGCTAGGAGTAATATAATAGTGGGGTAGGTGTGGTGCTAGGAGTAATATAAGTGTAGGGTAGGTATGGTGCTAGGAGTAATATAAGTGTAGGGTAGGTGTGGTGCTAGGAGTAATATAATAGTGGGGTAGGTGTGGTGCTAGGAGTAATATAATAGTGGGGTAGGTGTGGTGCTAGGAGTAATATAATAGTGGGGTAGGTGTGGTGCTAGGAGTAATATAAGTGTAGGGTAGGTGTGGTGCTAGGAGTAATATAATAGTGGGGTAGGTGTGGTGCTAGGAGTAATATAATAGTGGGGTAGGTGTGGTGCTAGGAGTAATATAAGTGTAGGGTAGGTGTGGTGCTAGGAGTAATATAAGTGTAGGGTAGGTGTGGTGCTAGGAGTAATATAATAGTGGGGTAGGTGTGGTGCTAGGAGTAATATAAGTGTAGGGTTAGGCGTGGTGCTAGGAGTAATATAAGTGTAGGGTAGGTGTGGTGCTAGGAGTAATATAAGTGTAGGGTAGGTGTGGTGCTAGGGTTAATATAATAGTGGGGTAGGTGTGGTGCTAGGAGTAATATAATAGTGGGGTAGGTGTGGTGCTAGGATTAATATAATAGTGGGGTAGGTGTGGTGCTAGGAGTAATATAATAGTGGGGTAGGTGTGGTGCTAGGAGTAATATAAGTGTAGGGTTAGGTGTAGTGCTAGGAGTAATATAATAGTGGGGTAGGTGTGGTGCTAGGAGTAATATAATAGTGGGGTAGGTGTAGTGCTAGGAGTAATATAATAGTGGGGTAGGCGTGGTGCTAGGAGTAATATAATAGTGGGGTAGGTGTGGTGCTAGGAGTAATATAAGTGGGGTAGGTGTGGTGCTAGGAGTAATATAAGTGTAGGGTAGGTATGGTGCTAGGAGTAATATAAGTGTAGGGTAGGTGTGGTGCTAGGAGTAATATAATAGTGGGGTAGGTGTGGTGCTAGGAGTAATATAAGTGTAGGGTTAGGTGTGGTGCTAGGAGTAATATAATAGTGGGGTAGGTGTGGTGCTTGGAGTAATATAAGTGTAGGGTAGGTGTGGTGCTAGGAGTAATATAAGTGTAGGGTAGGTGTGGTGCTAGGAGTAATATAATAGTGGGGTAGGTGTGGTGCTAGGAGTAATATAATAGTGGGGTAGGTGTGGTGCTAGGAGTAATATAATAGTGGGGTAGGTGTGGTGCTAGGAGTAATATAATAGTGGGGTAGGTGTGGTGCTAGGAGTAATATAAGTGTAGGGTAGGTGTGGTGCTAGGAGTAATATAATAGTGGGGTAGGTGTGGTGCTAGGAGTAATATAAGTGTAGGGTAGGTGTGGTGCTAGGAGTAATATAATAGTGGGGTAGGTGTGGTGCTAGGAGTAATATAATAGTGGGGTAGGTGTGGTGCTAGGAGTAATATAAGTGTAGGGTAGGTGTGGTGCTAGGAGTAATATAAGTGTAGGGTAGGTATGGTGCTAGGAGTAATATAAATGTAGGGTAGGTGTGGTGCTAGGAGTAATATAAGTGTAATGTAGGTGTGGTGCTAGGAGTAATATAATAGTGGGGTAGGTGTGGTGCTAGGAGTAATATAAGTGTAGGGTAGGTGTGGTGCTAGGAGTAATATAATAGTGGGGTAGGTGTGGTGCTAGGAGTAATATAAGTGTAGGGTAGGTGTGGTGCTAGGAGTAAAATAAGTGTAGGGTAGGTGTGGTGCTAGGAGTAATATAATAGTGGGGTAGGTGTGGTGCTAGGAGTAATATAATAGTGGGGTAGGTGTGGTGCTAGGAGTAATATAAGTGTAGGGTTGGTGTGGTACTAGGAGTAATATAAGTGTAGGGTAGGTGTGGTGCTAGGAGTAATATAAGTGTAGGGTAGGTGTGGTGCTAGGAGTAATATAATAGTGGGGTAGGTGTGGTGCTAGGAGTAATATAAGTTTAGGGTAGGTGTGGTGCTAGGAGTAATATAATAGTGGGGTAGGTGTGGTGCTAGGAGTAATATAATAGTGGGGTAGGTGTGGTGCTAGGAGTAATATAATAGTGGGGTAGGTGTGGTGCTAGGAGTAATATAATAGTGGGGTAGGTGTGGTGCTAGGAGTAATATAATAGTGGGGTAGGTGTGGTGCTAGGAGTAATATAATAGTGGGGTAGGTGTGGTGCTAGGAGTAATATAAGTGTAGGGTAGGTGTGGTGCTAGGAGTAATATAAGTGTAGGGTAGGTGTGGTGCTAGGAGTAATATAATAGTGGGGTAGGTGTGGTGCTAGGAGTAATATAATAGTGGGGTAGGTGTGGTGCTAGGAGTAATATAAGTGTAGGGGTAGGTGTGGTGCTAGGAGTAATATAATAGTGGGGTAGGTGTGGTGCTAGGAGTAACATAAGTGTAGGGTAGGTGTGGTGCTAGGAGTAATATAAGTTTAGGGTAGGTGTGGTGCTAGGAGTAATATAATAGTGGGGTAGGTGTGGTGCTAGGAGTAATATAATAGTGGGGTAGGTGTGGTGCAAGGAGTAATATGATAGTGGGGTAGGTGTGGTGCTAGGAGTAATATAATAGTGGGGTAGGCATGGTGCTAGGAGTAATATAATAGTGGGGTAGGTGTGGTGCTAGGAGTAATATAATAGTGGGGTAGGTGTGGTGCAAGGAGTAATATAATAGTGGGGTAGGTGTGGTGCTAGGAGTAATATAATAGTGGGGTAGGTGTGGTGCAAGGAGTAATATAATAGTGGGGTAGGTGTGGTGCTAGGAGTAATATAATAGTGGGGTAGGTGTGGTGCTAGGAGTAATATAAGTGGGGTAGGTGTGGTGCTAGGAGTAATATAATAGTGGGGTAGGTGTGGTGCTAGGAGTAATATAATAGTGGGGTAGGTGTGGTGCTAGGAGTAACATAAGTGTAGAGTAGGTGTGGTGCTAGGAGTAATATAAGTGTAGGGTAGGTGTGGTGCTAGGAGTAATATAAGTGTAGGGTAGGTGTGGTGCTAGGAGTAATATAAGTGTAGGGTAGGCATGGTGCTAGGAGTAATATAATAGTGGGGTAGGCGTGGTGCTAGGAGTAATATAATAGTGGGGTAGGTGTGGTGCTAGGAGTAATATAAGTTTAGGGTAGGTGTGGTGCTAGGAGTAATATAATAGTGGGGTAGGTGTGGTGCTAGGAGTAATATAATAGTGGGGTAGGTGTGGTGCAAGGAGTAATATAATAGTGGGGTAGGTGTGGTGCTAGGAGTAATATAAGTGTAGGGTAGGTGTGGTGCTAGGAGTAATATAAGTGTAGGGTAGGTGTGGTGCTAGGAGTAATATAAGTGTAGGGTAGGTGTGGTGCTAGGAGTAATATAAGTGTAGGGTAGATGTGGTGCTAGGAGTAATATAAGTGTAGAGTAGGTGTGGTGCTAGGAGTAATATAATAGTGGGGTAGGTGTGGTGCTAGGAGTAATATAATAGTAGGGTAGGTGTGGTGCTAGGAGTAATATAATAGTAGGGTAGGTGTGGTGCTAGGAGTAATATAATAGTGGGGTAGGTGTGTTGCTAGGAGTAATATAATAGTGGGGTAGGTGTGGTGCTAGGAGTACTATAATAGTGGGGTAGGTGTGGTGCTAGGAGTAATATAAGTGTAGGGTAGGTGTGGTGCTAGGAGTAATATAAGTGTAGGGTAGGTGTGGTGCTAGGAGTAATATAATAGTGGGGTAGGTGTGGTGCTAGGAGTAATATAAGTGTAGGGTAGGTGTGGTGCTAGGAGTAATATAATAGTGTGGTAGGTGTGGTGCTAGGAGTAATATAAGTGTAGGGTAGGTGTGGTGCTAGGAGTAATATAATAGTGGGGTAGGTGTGGTGCTAGGAGTAATATAAGTGTAGGGTAGGTGTGGTGCTAGGAGTAATATAAGTGTAGGGTAGGTGTGGTGCTAGGAGTAATATAAGTGTAGGGTAGGTGTGGTGCTAGGAGTAATATAATAGTGAGGTAGGTGTGGTGCTAGGAGTAATATAAGTGTAGGGTAGGTGTGGTGCTAGGAGTAATATAAGTGTAGGGTAGGTGTGGTGCTAGGAGTACTATAATAGTGGGGTAGGTGTGGTGCTAGGAGTAATATAAGTGTAGGGTAGGTGTGGTGCTAGGAGTAATATAAGTGTAGGGTAGGTGTGGTGCTAGGAGTAATATAATAGTGAGGTAGGTGTGGTGCTAGGAGTAATATAATAGTGGGGTAGGTGTGGTGCTAGGAGTAATATAAGTGTAGGGTAGGTGTGGTGCTAGGAGTAATATAATAGTGGGATAGGTGTGGTGCTAGGAGTAATATAATAGTAGGGTAGGTGTGGTGCTAGGAGTAATATAAGTGTAGGGTTAGGTGTGGTGCTAGGAGTAATATAATAGTGGGGTAGGTGTGGTGCTAGGAGTAATATAATAGTGGGGTAGGTGTGGTGCTAGGAGTAATATAATAGTGGGGTAGGTGTGGTGCTAGGAGTAATATAATAGTGGGGTAGGTGTGGTGCTAGGAGTAATATAATAGTGGGGTAGGTGTGGTGCTAGGAGTAATATAAGTGTAGGGTAGGTGTGGTGCTAGGAGTAATATAATAGGGGGTAGGTGTGATGCTAGGAGTAATATAAGTGTAGGGTTAGGTGTGGTGCTAGGAGTAATATAATAGTGGGGTAGGTGTGGTGCTAGGAGTAATATAATAGTGGGGTAGGTGTGGTGCTAGGAGTAATATAATAGTGGGGTAGGTGTGGTGCTAGGAGTAATATAATAGTGGGGTAGGTGTGGTGCTAGGAGTAATATAATAGTGGGGTAGGTGTGGTGCTAGGAGTAATATAATAGTGGGGTAGGTGTGGTGCTAGGAGTAATATAAGTGTAGGGTAGGTGTGGTGCTAGGAGTAATATAAGTGTAGAGTAGGTGTGGTGCTAGGAGTAATATAATAGTGGGGTAGGTGTGGTGCTAGGAGTAATATAATAGTGGGGTAGGTGTGGTGCTAGGAGTAATATAATAGTGGGGTAGGTGTGGTGCTAGGAGTAATATAAGTGTAGGGTAGGTGTAGTGCTAGGAGTAATATAAGTGTAGGGTAGGTGTGGTGCTAGGAGTAATATAATAGTGGGGTAGGTGTGTTGCTAGGAGTAATATAATAGTGGGGTAGGTGTGGTGCTAGGAGTACTATAATAGTGGGGTAGGTGTGGTGCTAGGAGTAATATAAGTGTAGGGTAGGTGTGGTGCTAGGAGTAATATAAGTGTAGGGTAGGTGTGGTGCTAGGAGTAATATAATAGTGGGGTAGGTGTGGTGCTAGGAGTAATATAAGTGTAGGGTAGGTGTGGTGCTAGGAGTAATATAATAGTGTGGTAGGTGTGGTGCTAGGAGTAATATAAGTGTAGGGTAGGTGTGGTGCTAGGAGTAATATAATAGTGGGGTAGGTGTGGTGCTAGGAGTAATATAAGTGTAGGGTAGGTGTGGTGCTAGGAGTAATATAAGTGTAGGGTAGGTGTGGTGCTAGGAGTAATATAAGTGTAGGGTAGGTGTGGTGCTAGGAGTAATATAATAGTGAGGTAGGTGTGGTGCTAGGAGTAATATAAGTGTAGGGTAGGTGTGGTGCTAGGAGTAATATAAGTGTAGGGTAGGTGTGGTGCTAGGAGTACTATAATAGTGGGGTAGGTGTGGTGCTAGGAGTAATATAAGTGTAGGGTAGGTGTGGTGCTAGGAGTAATATAAGTGTAGGGTAGGTGTGGTGCTAGGAGTAATATAATAGTGAGGTAGGTGTGGTGCTAGGAGTAATATAATAGTGGGGTAGGTGTGGTGCTAGGAGTAATATAAGTGTAGGGTAGGTGTGGTGCTAGGAGTAATATAATAGTGGGATAGGTGTGGTGCTAGGAGTAATATAATAGTAGGGTAGGTGTGGTGCTAGGAGTAATATAAGTGTAGGGTTAGGTGTGGTGCTAGGAGTAATATAATAGTGGGGTAGGTGTGGTGCTAGGAGTAATATAATAGTGGGGTAGGTGTGGTGCTAGGAGTAATATAATAGTGGGGTAGGTGTGGTGCTAGGAGTAATATAATAGTGGGGTAGGTGTGGTGCTAGGAGTAATATAATAGTGGGGTAGGTGTGGTGCTAGGAGTAATATAAGTGTAGGGTAGGTGTGGTGCTAGGAGTAATATAATAGGGGGTAGGTGTGATGCTAGGAGTAATATAAGTGTAGGGTTAGGTGTGGTGCTAGGAGTAATATAATAGTGGGGTAGGTGTGGTGCTAGGAGTAATATAATAGTGGGGTAGGTGTGGTGCTAGGAGTAATATAATAGTGGGGTAGGTGTGGTGCTAGGAGTAATATAATAGTGGGGTAGGTGTGGTGCTAGGAGTAATATAATAGTGGGGTAGGTGTGGTGCTAGGAGTAATATAATAGTGGGGTAGGTGTGGTGCTAGGAGTAATATAAGTGTAGGGTAGGTGTGGTGCTAGGAGTAATATAAGTGTAGGGTAGGTGTGGTGCTAGGAGTAATATAATAGTGGGGTAGGTGTGGTGCTAGGAGTAATATAATAGTGGGGTAGGTGTGGTGCTAGGAGTAATATAATAGTGGGGTAGGTGTGGTGCTAGGAGTAATATAAGTGTAGGGTAGGTGTAGTGCTAGGAGTAATATAAGTGTAGGGTAGGTGTGGTGCTAGGAGTAATATAATAGTGGGGTAGGTGTGGTACTAGGAGTAATATAAGTGTAGGGTAGGTGTGGTGCTAGGAGTAATATAATAGTGGGGTAGGTGTGGTGCTAGGAGTAATATAATAGTGGGGTAGGTGTTGTGCTAGGAGTAATATAATAGTGGGGTAGGTGTGGTGCTAGGAGTAATATAATAGTGGGGTAGGTGTGGTGCTAGGAGTAATATAATAGTGGGGTAGGTGTGGTGCTAGGAGTAATATATTAGTGGGGTAGGTGTGGTGCTAGGAGTAATATAATAGTGGGGTAGGTGTGGTGCTAGGAGTAATATAAGTGTAGGGTAGGTGTGGTGCTAGGAGTAATATAATGGTGGGGTAGGTGTGGTGCTAGGAGTAATATAATAGTGGGGTAGGTGTGGTGCTAGGAGTAATATAATAGTGGGGTAGGTGTGGTGCTAGGAGTAATATATTAGTGGGGTAGGTGTGGTGCTAGGAGTAATATAATAGTGGGGTAGGTGTGGTGCTAGGAGTAATATAATAGTGGGGTAGGTGTGGTGCTAGGAGTAATATATTAGTGGGGTAGGTGTGGTGCTAGGAGTAATATAATAGTGGGGTAGGTGTGGTGCTAGGAGTAATATAAGTGTAGGGTAGGTGTGGTGCTAGGAGTAATATAATAGTGGGGTAGGTGTGGTGCTAGAAGTAATATAATAGTGGGATAGGTGTGGTGCTAGGAGTAATATAAGTGTAGGGTAGGTGTGGTGCTAGAAGTAATATAATAGTGGGGTAGGTGTGGTGCTATGAGTAATATAATAGTGGGGTAGGTGTGGTGCTAGGAGTAATATAATAGTGGGGTAGGTGTGGTGCTAGGAGTAATATAATAGTGGGGTAGGTGTGGTGCTAGGAGTAATATATTAGTGGGGTAGGTGTGGTGCTAGGAGTAATATAATAGTGGGGTAGGTGTGGTGCTAGGAGTAATATAAGTGTAAGGTAGGTGTGGTGCTAGGAGTAATATAAGTGTAGGGTAGGTGTGGTGCTAGGAGTAATATAATAGTGGGGTAGGTGTGGTGCTAGGAGTAATATAAGTGTAGGGTAGGTGTGGTGCTAGGAGTAATATAATAGTGGGGTAGGTGTGGTGCTAGGAGTAATATAAGTGTAGGGTAGGTGTGGTGCTAGGAGTAATATAAGTGTAAGGTAGGTGTGGTGCTAGGAGTAATATAAGTGTAAGGTAGGTGTGGTGCTAGGAGTAATATAAGTATAGGGTAGGTGTGGTGCTAGGAGTAATATAATAGTGGGGTAGGTGTGGTGCTAGGAGTAATATAATAGTGTGGTAGGTGTGGTGCTAGGAGTAATATAATAGTGGGGTTGGTGTTGTGCTAGGAGTAATATAATAGTGGGGTAGGTGTGGTGCTAGGAGTAATATAAGTGTAGGGTAGGTGTGATGATAGGAGTAATATAAGTGTAGGGTAGGTGTGGTGCTAGGAGTAATATAATAGTGGGGTAGGTGTGGTGCTAGGAGTAATATAATAGTGGGGTAGGTGTGGTGCTAGGAGTAATATAAGTGTAGGGTAGGTGTGGTGCTAGGAGTAATATAATAGTGGGGTAGGTGTGGTGCTAGGAGTAATATAAGTGTAGGGTAGGTGTGGTGCTAGGAGTAATATAAGTGTAAGGTAGGTGTGGTGCTAGGAGTAATATAATAGTGGGGTAGGTGTGGTGCTAGGAGTAATATAAGTGTAGGGTAGGTGTGGTGCTAGGAGTAATATAATAGTGTGGTAGGTGTGGTGCTAGGAGTAATATAAGTGTAGGGTAGGTGTGGTGCTAGGAGTAATATAAGTGTGGGGTTGGTGTGGTGCTAGGAGTAATATAAGTGTAGGGTAGGTGTGGTGCTAGAAGTAATATAATAGTGGGATAGGTGTGGTGCTAGGAGTAATATAAGTGTAGGGTAGGTGTGGTGCTAGAAGTAATATAATAGTGGGGTAGGTGTGGTGCTATGAGTAATATAATAGTGGGGTAGGTGTGGTGCTAGGAGTAATATAATAGTGGGGTAGGTGTGGTGCTAGGAGTAATATAATAGTGGGGTAGGTGTGGTGCTAGGAGTAATATATTAGTGGGGTAGGTGTGGTGCTAGGAGTAATATAATAGTGGGGTAGGTGTGGTGCTAGGAGTAATATAAGTGTAAGGTAGGTGTGGTGCTAGGAGTAATATAAGTGTAGGGTAGGTGTGGTGCTAGGAGTAATATAATAGTGGGGTAGGTGTGGTGCTAGGAGTAATATAAGTGTAGGGTAGGTGTGGTGCTAGGAGTAATATAATAGTGGGGTAGGTGTGGTGCTAGGAGTAATATAAGTGTAGGGTAGGTGTGGTGCTAGGAGTAATATAAGTGTAAGGTAGGTGTGGTGCTAGGAGTAATATAAGTGTAAGGTAGGTGTGGTGCTAGGAGTAATATAAGTGTAGGGTAGGTGTGGTGCTAGGAGTAATATAATAGTGGGGTAGGTGTGGTGCTAGGAGTAATATAATAGTGTGGTAGGTGTGGTGCTAGGAGTAATATAATAGTGGGGTTGGTGTTGTGCTAGGAGTAATATAATAGTGGGGTAGGTGTGGTGCTAGGAGTAATATAAGTGTAGGGTAGGTGTGATGATAGGAGTAATATAAGTGTAGGGTAGGTGTGGTGCTAGGAGTAATATAATAGTGGGGTAGGTGTGGTGCTAGGAGTAATATAATAGTGGGGTAGGTGTGGTGCTAGGAGTAATATAAGTGTAGGGTAGGTGTGGTGCTAGGAGTAATATAATAGTGTGGTAGGTGTGGTGCTAGGAGTAATATAAGTGTAGGGTAGGTGTGGTGCTAGGAGTAATATAAGTGTGGGGTTGGTGTGGTGCTAGGAGTAATATAAGTGTAGGGTAGGTGTGGTGCTAGGAGTAATATAATAGTGGGGTAGGTGTGGTGCTAGGAGTAATATAATAGTGGGGTAGGCGTGGTGCTAGGAGTAATATAATAGTGGGGTAGGTGTGGTGCTAGGAGTAATATAAGTGTGGGGTAGGTGTGGTGCTAGGAGTAATATAAGTGTAGGGTAGGTGTGGTGCTAGGAGTAATATAATAGTGTGGTAGGTGTGGTGCTAGGAGTAATATAAGTGTAGGGTAGGTGTGGTGCTAGGAGTAATATAATAGTGTGGTAGGTGTGGTGCTAGGAGTAATATAAGTGTAGGGTAGGTGTAGTGCTAGGAGTAATATAAGTGTAGGGTTAGGTGTGGTGCTAGGAGTAATATAAGTGTAGGGTAGGTGTGGTGCTAGGAGTAATATAATAGTGGGGTAGGTGTGGTGCTAGGAGTAATATAATAGTGGGGTAGGTGTGGTGCTAGGAGTAATATAAGTGTAGGGTAGGTGTAGTGCTAGGAGTAATATAAGTGTAGGGTAGGTGTGGTGCTAGGAGTAATATAAGTGTAGGGTAGGTGTAGTGCTAGGAGTAATATAAGTGTAGGGTTAGGTGTGGTGCTAGGAGTAATATAAGTGAAGGGTAGGTGTAGTGCTAGGAGTAATATAAGTGTAGGGTTAGGTGTGGTGCTAGGAGTAATATAAGTGAAGGGTAGGTGTGGTGCTAGGAGTAATATAATAGTGGGGTAGGTGTGGTACTAGGAGTAATATAATAGTGGGGTAGGTGTGGTGCTAGGAGTAATATAATAGTGGGGTAGGTGTGGTGCTAGGAGTAATATAATAGTGGGGTAGGTGTGGTGCTAGGAGTAATATAATAGTGGGGTAGGTGTGGTGCTAGGAGTAATATAATAGTGGGGTAGGTGTGGTGCTAGGAGTAATATAATAGTGGGGTAGGTGTGGTGCTAGGAATAATATAAGTGTAGGGTAGGTGTGATGATAGGAGTAATATAAGTGTAGGGTAGGTGTGGTGCTAGGAGTAATATAATAGTGGGGTAGGTGTGGTGCTAGGAGTAATATAATAGTGGGGTAGGTGTGGTGCTAGGAGTAATATAAGTGTAGGGTAGGTGTGGTGCTAGGAGTAATATAATAGTGTGGTAGGTGTGGTGCTAGGAGTAATATAAGTGTAGGGTAGGTGTGGTGCTAGGAGTAATATAAGTGTGGGGTTGGTGTGGTGCTAGGAGTAATATAAGTGTAGGGTAGGTGTGGTGCTAGGAGTAATATAATAGTGGGGTAGGTGTGGTGCTAGGAGTAATATAATAGTGGGGTAGGCGTGGTGCTAGGAGTAATATAATAGTGGGGTAGGTGTGGTGCTAGGAGTAATATAAGTGTGGGGTAGGTGTGGTGCTAGGAGTAATATAAGTGTAGGGTAGGTGTGGTGCTAGGAGTAATATAATAGTGTGGTAGGTGTGGTGCTAGGAGTAATATAAGTGTAGGGTAGGTGTGGTGCTAGGAGTAATATAATAGTGTGGTAGGTGTGGTGCTAGGAGTAATATAAGTGTAGGGTAGGTGTAGTGCTAGGAGTAATATAAGTGTAGGGTTAGGTGTGGTGCTAGGAGTAATATAAGTGTAGGGTAGGTGTGGTGCTAGGAGTAATATAATAGTGGGGTAGGTGTGGTGCTAGGAGTAATATAATAGTGGGGTAGGTGTGGTGCTAGGAGTAATATAAGTGTAGGGTAGGTGTAGTGCTAGGAGTAATATAAGTGTAGGGTAGGTGTGGTGCTAGGAGTAATATAAGTGTAGGGTAGGTGTAGTGCTAGGAGTAATATAAGTGTAGGGTTAGGTGTGGTGCTAGGAGTAATATAAGTGAAGGGTAGGTGTAGTGCTAGGAGTAATATAAGTGTAGGGTTAGGTGTGGTGCTAGGAGTAATATAAGTGAAGGGTAGGTGTGGTGCTAGGAGTAATATAATAGTGGGGTAGGTGTGGTACTAGGAGTAATATAATAGTGGGGTAGGTGTGGTGCTAGGAGTAATATAATAGTGGGGTAGGTGTGGTGCTAGGAGTAATATAATAGTGGGGTAGGTGTGGTGCTAGGAGTAATATAATAGTGGGGTAGGTGTGGTGCTAGGAGTAATATAATAGTGGGGTAGGTGTGGTGCTAGGAGTAATATAATAGTGGGGTAGGTGTGGTGCTAGGAATAATATAATGGTGGGGTAGGTGTGGTTCTAGGAGTAATATAATAGTGGGGTAGGTGTGGTGCTAGGAGTAATATAAGTGTAGGGTAGGTGTGGTGCTAGGAATAATATAATAGTGGGGTAGGTGTGGTGCTAGGAGTAAAATAATAGTGGGGTAGGTGTGGTGCTAGGAGTAATATAATAGTGGGGTAGGTGTGGTGCTAGGAGTAATATAATAGTGGGGTAGGTATGGTGCTAGGAGTAATATAATAGTGGAGTAGGTGTGGTGCTAGGAGTAATATAATAGGGGGGTTATGCGTGGTACTAGGAGTAATATAAGTGTAGGGTAGGTGTGGTGCTAGGAGTAATATAAGTGTAGGGTAGGTGTGGTGCTAGGAGTAATATAAGTGTAGGGTAGGTGTGGTGCTAGGAGTAATATAATAGTGGGGTAGGTGTGGTGCTAGGAGTAATATAATAGTGGGGTAGGTGTGGTGCTAGGAGTAATATAATAGTGGGGTAGGTGTTGGGCTAGGAGTAATATAAGTGTAGGGTAGGTGTGGTGCTAGGAGTAATATAATAGTGGGGTAGGGGTGGTGCTAGGAGTAATATAATAGTGGGGTAGGTATGGTGCTAGGAGTAATATAAGTGTAGGGTAGGTGTGGTGCTAGGAGTAATATAATAGTGGGGTAGGTGTGGTGCTAGGAGTAATATAAGTGTAGGGTAGGTGTGGTGTTAGGAGTAATATAATAGTGGGGTAGGTGTGGTGCTAGGAGTAATATAATAGTGGGGTAGGTATGGTGCTAGGAGTAATATAAGTGTAGGGTAGGTGTGGTGCTAGGAGTAATATAATAGTGGGGTAGGTGTGGTGCTAGGAGTAATATAATAGTGGGGTAGATGTGGTGCTAGGAGTAATATAAGTGTAGGGTAGGTGTGGTGCTAGGAGTAATATAATAGTGGGGTAGGTGTGGTGCTAGGAGTAATATAAGTGTAGGGTAGGTGTGGTGCTAGGAGTAATATAAGTATAGGGTAGGTGTGGTGCTAGGAGTAATATAAGTATAGGGTAGGTGTGGTGCTAGGAGTAATATAATAGTGGGGTAGGTGTGGTGCTAGGAGTAATATAATAGAGGGGTAGGTGTGGTGCTAGGAGTAATATAAGGGTAGGGTAGGTGTGGTGCTAGGAGTAATATAATAGTGGGGTAGGTGTGGTGCTAGGAGTAATATAATAGTGGGGTAGGTGTGGTGCTAGGAGTAATATAAGTGTAGGGTAGGTATGGTGCTAGGAGTAATATAAGTGTAGGGTAGGTGTGGTGCTAGGAGTAATATAATAGTGGGGTAGGTGTGGTGCTAGGAGTAATATAATAGTGGGGTAGGTGTGGTGCTAGGAGTAATATAATAGTGGGGTAGGTGTGGTGCTAGGAGTAATATAAGTGTAGGGTAGGTGTGGTGCTAGGAGTAATATAATAGTGGGGTAGGTGTGGTGCTAGGAGTAATATAATAGTGGGGTAGGTGTGGTGCTAGGAGTAATATAAGTGTAGGGTAGGTGTGGTGCTAGGAGTAATATAAGTGTAGGGTAGGTGTGGTGCTAGGAGTAATATAATAGTGGGGTAGGTGTGGTGCTAGGAGTAATATAAGTGTAGGGTTAGGCGTGGTGCTAGGAGTAATATAAGTGTAGGGTAGGTGTGGTGCTAGGAGTAATATAAGTGTAGGGTAGGTGTGGTGCTAGGGTTAATATAATAGTGGGGTAGGTGTGGTGCTAGGAGTAATATAATAGTGGGGTAGGTGTGGTGCTAGGATTAATATAATAGTGGGGTAGGTGTGGTGCTAGGAGTAATATAATAGTGGGGTAGGTGTGGTGCTAGGAGTAATATAAGTGTAGGGTTAGGTGTAGTGCTAGGAGTAATATAATAGTGGGGTAGGTGTGGTGCTAGGAGTAATATAATAGTGGGGTAGGTGTAGTGCTAGGAGTAATATAATAGTGGGGTAGGCGTGGTGCTAGGAGTAATATAATAGTGGGGTAGGTGTGGTGCTAGGAGTAATATAAGTGGGGTAGGTGTGGTGCTAGGAGTAATATAAGTGTAGGGTAGGTATGGTGCTAGGAGTAATATAAGTGTAGGGTAGGTGTGGTGCTAGGAGTAATATAATAGTGGGGTAGGTGTGGTGCTAGGAGTAATATAAGTGTAGGGTTAGGTGTGGTGCTAGGAGTAATATAATAGTGGGGTAGGTGTGGTGCTTGGAGTAATATAAGTGTAGGGTAGGTGTGGTGCTAGGAGTAATATAAGTGTAGGGTAGGTGTGGTGCTAGGAGTAATATAATAGTGGGGTAGGTGTGGTGCTAGGAGTAATATAATAGTGGGGTAGGTGTGGTGCTAGGAGTAATATAATAGTGGGGTAGGTGTGGTGCTAGGAGTAATATAATAGTGGGGTAGGTGTGGTGCTAGGAGTAATATAAGTGTAGGGTAGGTGTGGTGCTAGGAGTAATATAATAGTGGGGTAGGTGTGGTGCTAGGAGTAATATAAGTGTAGGGTAGGTGTGGTGCTAGGAGTAATATAATAGTGGGGTAGGTGTGGTGCTAGGAGTAATATAATAGTGGGGTAGGTGTGGTGCTAGGAGTAATATAAGTGTAGGGTAGGTGTGGTGCTAGGAGTAATATAAGTGTAGGGTAGGTATGGTGCTAGGAGTAATATAAATGTAGGGTAGGTGTGGTGCTAGGAGTAATATAAGTGTAATGTAGGTGTGGTGCTAGGAGTAATATAATAGTGGGGTAGGTGTGGTGCTAGGAGTAATATAAGTGTAGGGTAGGTGTGGTGCTAGGAGTAATATAATAGTGGGGTAGGTGTGGTGCTAGGAGTAATATAAGTGTAGGGTAGGTGTGGTGCTAGGAGTAAAATAAGTGTAGGGTAGGTGTGGTGCTAGGAGTAATATAATAGTGGGGTAGGTGTGGTGCTAGGAGTAATATAATAGTGGGGTAGGTGTGGTGCTAGGAGTAATATAAGTGTAGGGTTGGTGTGGTACTAGGAGTAATATAAGTGTAGGGTAGGTGTGGTGCTAGGAGTAATATAAGTGTAGGGTAGGTGTGGTGCTAGGAGTAATATAATAGTGGGGTAGGTGTGGTGCTAGGAGTAATATAAGTTTAGGGTAGGTGTGGTGCTAGGAGTAATATAATAGTGGGGTAGGTGTGGTGCTAGGAGTAATATAATAGTGGGGTAGGTGTGGTGCTAGGAGTAATATAATAGTGGGGTAGGTGTGGTGCTAGGAGTAATATAATAGTGGGGTAGGTGTGGTGCTAGGAGTAATATAATAGTGGGGTAGGTGTGGTGCTAGGAGTAATATAATAGTGGGGTAGGTGTGGTGCTAGGAGTAATATAAGTGTAGGGTAGGTGTGGTGCTAGGAGTAATATAAGTGTAGGGTAGGTGTGGTGCTAGGAGTAATATAATAGTGGGGTAGGTGTGGTGCTAGGAGTAATATAATAGTGGGGTAGGTGTGGTGCTAGGAGTAATATAAGTGTAGGGGTAGGTGTGGTGCTAGGAGTAATATAATAGTGGGGTAGGTGTGGTGCTAGGAGTAACATAAGTGTAGGGTAGGTGTGGTGCTAGGAGTAATATAAGTTTAGGGTAGGTGTGGTGCTAGGAGTAATATAATAGTGGGGTAGGTGTGGTGCTAGGAGTAATATAATAGTGGGGTAGGTGTGGTGCAAGGAGTAATATGATAGTGGGGTAGGTGTGGTGCTAGGAGTAATATAATAGTGGGGTAGGCATGGTGCTAGGAGTAATATAATAGTGGGGTAGGTGTGGTGCTAGGAGTAATATAATAGTGGGGTAGGTGTGGTGCAAGGAGTAATATAATAGTGGGGTAGGTGTGGTGCTAGGAGTAATATAATAGTGGGGTAGGTGTGGTGCAAGGAGTAATATAATAGTGGGGTAGGTGTGGTGCTAGGAGTAATATAATAGTGGGGTAGGTGTGGTGCTAGGAGTAATATAAGTGGGGTAGGTGTGGTGCTAGGAGTAATATAATAGTGGGGTAGGTGTGGTGCTAGGAGTAATATAATAGTGGGGTAGGTGTGGTGCTAGGAGTAACATAAGTGTAGAGTAGGTGTGGTGCTAGGAGTAATATAAGTGTAGGGTAGGTGTGGTGCTAGGAGTAATATAAGTGTAGGGTAGGTGTGGTGCTAGGAGTAATATAAGTGTAGGGTAGGCATGGTGCTAGGAGTAATATAATAGTGGGGTAGGCGTGGTGCTAGGAGTAATATAATAGTGGGGTAGGTGTGGTGCTAGGAGTAATATAAGTTTAGGGTAGGTGTGGTGCTAGGAGTAATATAATAGTGGGGTAGGTGTGGTGCTAGGAGTAATATAATAGTGGGGTAGGTGTGGTGCAAGGAGTAATATAATAGTGGGGTAGGTGTGGTGCTAGGAGTAATATAAGTGTAGGGTAGGTGTGGTGCTAGGAGTAATATAAGTGTAGGGTAGGTGTGGTGCTAGGAGTAATATAAGTGTAGGGTAGGTGTGGTGCTAGGAGTAATATAAGTGTAGGGTAGATGTGGTGCTAGGAGTAATATAAGTGTAGAGTAGGTGTGGTGCTAGGAGTAATATAATAGTGGGGTAGGTGTGGTGCTAGGAGTAATATAATAGTAGGGTAGGTGTGGTGCTAGGAGTAATATAATAGTAGGGTAGGTGTGGTGCTAGGAGTAATATAATAGTGGGGTAGGTGTGTTGCTAGGAGTAATATAATAGTGGGGTAGGTGTGGTGCTAGGAGTACTATAATAGTGGGGTAGGTGTGGTGCTAGGAGTAATATAAGTGTAGGGTAGGTGTGGTGCTAGGAGTAATATAAGTGTAGGGTAGGTGTGGTGCTAGGAGTAATATAATAGTGGGGTAGGTGTGGTGCTAGGAGTAATATAAGTGTAGGGTAGGTGTGGTGCTAGGAGTAATATAATAGTGTGGTAGGTGTGGTGCTAGGAGTAATATAAGTGTAGGGTAGGTGTGGTGCTAGGAGTAATATAATAGTGGGGTAGGTGTGGTGCTAGGAGTAATATAAGTGTAGGGTAGGTGTGGTGCTAGGAGTAATATAAGTGTAGGGTAGGTGTGGTGCTAGGAGTAATATAAGTGTAGGGTAGGTGTGGTGCTAGGAGTAATATAATAGTGAGGTAGGTGTGGTGCTAGGAGTAATATAAGTGTAGGGTAGGTGTGGTGCTAGGAGTAATATAAGTGTAGGGTAGGTGTGGTGCTAGGAGTACTATAATAGTGGGGTAGGTGTGGTGCTAGGAGTAATATAAGTGTAGGGTAGGTGTGGTGCTAGGAGTAATATAAGTGTAGGGTAGGTGTGGTGCTAGGAGTAATATAATAGTGAGGTAGGTGTGGTGCTAGGAGTAATATAATAGTGGGGTAGGTGTGGTGCTAGGAGTAATATAAGTGTAGGGTAGGTGTGGTGCTAGGAGTAATATAATAGTGGGATAGGTGTGGTGCTAGGAGTAATATAATAGTAGGGTAGGTGTGGTGCTAGGAGTAATATAAGTGTAGGGTTAGGTGTGGTGCTAGGAGTAATATAATAGTGGGGTAGGTGTGGTGCTAGGAGTAATATAATAGTGGGGTAGGTGTGGTGCTAGGAGTAATATAATAGTGGGGTAGGTGTGGTGCTAGGAGTAATATAATAGTGGGGTAGGTGTGGTGCTAGGAGTAATATAATAGTGGGGTAGGTGTGGTGCTAGGAGTAATATAAGTGTAGGGTAGGTGTGGTGCTAGGAGTAATATAATAGGGGGTAGGTGTGATGCTAGGAGTAATATAAGTGTAGGGTTAGGTGTGGTGCTAGGAGTAATATAATAGTGGGGTAGGTGTGGTGCTAGGAGTAATATAATAGTGGGGTAGGTGTGGTGCTAGGAGTAATATAATAGTGGGGTAGGTGTGGTGCTAGGAGTAATATAATAGTGGGGTAGGTGTGGTGCTAGGAGTAATATAATAGTGGGGTAGGTGTGGTGCTAGGAGTAATATAATAGTGGGGTAGGTGTGGTGCTAGGAGTAATATAAGTGTAGGGTAGGTGTGGTGCTAGGAGTAATATAAGTGTAGAGTAGGTGTGGTGCTAGGAGTAATATAATAGTGGGGTAGGTGTGGTGCTAGGAGTAATATAATAGTGGGGTAGGTGTGGTGCTAGGAGTAATATAATAGTGGGGTAGGTGTGGTGCTAGGAGTAATATAAGTGTAGGGTAGGTGTAGTGCTAGGAGTAATATAAGTGTAGGGTAGGTGTGGTGCTAGGAGTAATATAATAGTGGGGTAGGTGTGTTGCTAGGAGTAATATAATAGTGGGGTAGGTGTGGTGCTAGGAGTACTATAATAGTGGGGTAGGTGTGGTGCTAGGAGTAATATAAGTGTAGGGTAGGTGTGGTGCTAGGAGTAATATAAGTGTAGGGTAGGTGTGGTGCTAGGAGTAATATAATAGTGGGGTAGGTGTGGTGCTAGGAGTAATATAAGTGTAGGGTAGGAGTGGTGCTAGGAGTAATATAATAGTGTGGTAGGTGTGGTGCTAGGAGTAATATAAGTGTAGGGTAGGTGTGGTGCTAGGAGTAATATAATAGTGGGGTAGGTGTGGTGCTAGGAGTAATATAAGTGTAGGGTAGGTGTGGTGCTAGGAGTAATATAAGTGTAGGGTAGGTGTGGTGCTAGGAGTAATATAAGTGTAGGGTAGGTGTGGTGCTAGGAGTAATATAATAGTGAGGTAGGTGTGGTGCTAGGAGTAATATAAGTGTAGGGTAGGTGTGGTGCTAGGAGTAATATAAGTGTAGGGTAGGTGTGGTGCTAGGAGTACTATAATAGTGGGGTAGGTGTGGTGCTAGGAGTAATATAAGTGTAGGGTAGGTGTGGTGCTAGGAGTAATATAAGTGTAGGGTAGGTGTGGTGCTAGGAGTAATATAATAGTGAGGTAGGTGTGGTGCTAGGAGTAATATAATAGTGGGGTAGGTGTGGTGCTAGGAGTAATATAAGTGTAGGGTAGGTGTGGTGCTAGGAGTAATATAATAGTGGGATAGGTGTGGTGCTAGGAGTAATATAATAGTAGGGTAGGTGTGGTGCTAGGAGTAATATAAGTGTAGGGTTAGGTGTGGTGCTAGGAGTAATATAATAGTGGGGTAGGTGTGGTGCTAGGAGTAATATAATAGTGGGGTAGGTGTGGTGCTAGGAGTAATATAATAGTGGGGTAGGTGTGGTGCTAGGAGTAATATAATAGTGGGGTAGGTGTGGTGCTAGGAGTAATATAATAGTGGGGTAGGTGTGGTGCTAGGAGTAATATAAGTGTAGGGTAGGTGTGGTGCTAGGAGTAATATAATAGGGGGTAGGTGTGATGCTAGGAGTAATATAAGTGTAGGGTTAGGTGTGGTGCTAGGAGTAATATAATAGTGGGGTAGGTGTGGTGCTAGGAGTAATATAATAGTGGGGTAGGTGTGGTGCTAGGAGTAATATAATAGTGGGGTAGGTGTGGTGCTAGGAGTAATATAATAGTGGGGTAGGTGTGGTGCTAGGAGTAATATAATAGTGGGGTAGGTGTGGTGCTAGGAGTAATATAATAGTGGGGTAGGTGTGGTGCTAGGAGTAATATAAGTGTAGGGTAGGTGTGGTGCTAGGAGTAATATAAGTGTAGGGTAGGTGTGGTGCTAGGAGTAATATAATAGTGGGGTAGGTGTGGTGCTAGGAGTAATATAATAGTGGGGTAGGTGTGGTGCTAGGAGTAATATAATAGTGGGGTAGGTGTGGTGCTAGGAGTAATATAAGTGTAGGGTAGGTGTAGTGCTAGGAGTAATATAAGTGTAGGGTAGGTGTGGTGCTAGGAGTAATATAATAGTGGGGTAGGTGTGGTACTAGGAGTAATATAAGTGTAGGGTAGGTGTGGTGCTAGGAGTAATATAATAGTGGGGTAGGTGTGGTGCTAGGAGTAATATAATAGTGGGGTAGGTGTTGTGCTAGGAGTAATATAATAGTGGGGTAGGTGTGGTGCTAGGAGTAATATAATAGTGGGGTAGGTGTGGTGCTAGGAGTAATATAATAGTGGGGTAGGTGTGGTGCTAGGAGTAATATATTAGTGGGGTAGGTGTGGTGCTAGGAGTAATATAATAGTGGGGTAGGTGTGGTGCTAGGAGTAATATAAGTGTAGGGTAGGTGTGGTGCTAGGAGTAATATAATGGTGGGGTAGGTGTGGTGCTAGGAGTAATATAATAGTGGGGTAGGTGTGGTGCTAGGAGTAATATAATAGTGGGGTAGGTGTGGTGCTAGGAGTAATATATTAGTGGGGTAGGTGTGGTGCTAGGAGTAATATAATAGTGGGGTAGGTGTGGTGCTAGGAGTAATATAATAGTGGGGTAGGTGTGGTGCTAGGAGTAATATATTAGTGGGGTAGGTGTGGTGCTAGGAGTAATATAATAGTGGGGTAGGTGTGGTGCTAGGAGTAATATAAGTGTAGGGTAGGTGTGGTGCTAGGAGTAATATAATAGTGGGGTAGGTGTGGTGCTAGAAGTAATATAATAGTGGGATAGGTGTGGTGCTAGGAGTAATATAAGTGTAGGGTAGGTGTGGTGCTAGAAGTAATATAATAGTGGGGTAGGTGTGGTGCTATGAGTAATATAATAGTGGGGTAGGTGTGGTGCTAGGAGTAATATAATAGTGGGGTAGGTGTGGTGCTAGGAGTAATATAATAGTGGGGTAGGTGTGGTGCTAGGAGTAATATATTAGTGGGGTAGGTGTGGTGCTAGGAGTAATATAATAGTGGGGTAGGTGTGGTGCTAGGAGTAATATAAGTGTAAGGTAGGTGTGGTGCTAGGAGTAATATAAGTGTAGGGTAGGTGTGGTGCTAGGAGTAATATAATAGTGGGGTAGGTGTGGTGCTAGGAGTAATATAAGTGTAGGGTAGGTGTGGTGCTAGGAGTAATATAATAGTGGGGTAGGTGTGGTGCTAGGAGTAATATAAGTGTAGGGTAGGTGTGGTGCTAGGAGTAATATAAGTGTAAGGTAGGTGTGGTGCTAGGAGTAATATAAGTGTAAGGTAGGTGTGGTGCTAGGAGTAATATAAGTGTAGGGTAGGTGTGGTGCTAGGAGTAATATAATAGTGGGGTAGGTGTGGTGCTAGGAGTAATATAATAGTGTGGTAGGTGTGGTGCTAGGAGTAATATAATAGTGGGGTTGGTGTTGTGCTAGGAGTAATATAATAGTGGGGTAGGTGTGGTGCTAGGAGTAATATAAGTGTAGGGTAGGTGTGATGATAGGAGTAATATAAGTGTAGGGTAGGTGTGGTGCTAGGAGTAATATAATAGTGGGGTAGGTGTGGTGCTAGGAGTAATATAATAGTGGGGTAGGTGTGGTGCTAGGAGTAATATAAGTGTAGGGTAGGTGTGGTGCTAGGAGTAATATAATAGTGGGGTAGGTGTGGTGCTAGGAGTAATATAAGTGTAGGGTAGGTGTGGTGCTAGGAGTAATATAAGTGTAAGGTAGGTGTGGTGCTAGGAGTAATATAATAGTGGGGTAGGTGTGGTGCTAGGAGTAATATAAGTGTAGGGTAGGTGTGGTGCTAGGAGTAATATAATAGTGTGGTAGGTGTGGTGCTAGGAGTAATATAAGTGTAGGGTAGGTGTGGTGCTAGGAGTAATATAAGTGTGGGGTTGGTGTGGTGCTAGGAGTAATATAAGTGTAGGGTAGGTGTGGTGCTAGAAGTAATATAATAGTGGGATAGGTGTGGTGCTAGGAGTAATATAAGTGTAGGGTAGGTGTGGTGCTAGAAGTAATATAATAGTGGGGTAGGTGTGGTGCTATGAGTAATATAATAGTGGGGTAGGTGTGGTGCTAGGAGTAATATAATAGTGGGGTAGGTGTGGTGCTAGGAGTAATATAATAGTGGGGTAGGTGTGGTGCTAGGAGTAATATATTAGTGGGGTAGGTGTGGTGCTAGGAGTAATATAATAGTGGGGTAGGTGTGGTGCTAGGAGTAATATAAGTGTAAGGTAGGTGTGGTGCTAGGAGTAATATAAGTGTAGGGTAGGTGTGGTGCTAGGAGTAATATAATAGTGGGGTAGGTGTGGTGCTAGGAGTAATATAAGTGTAGGGTAGGTGTGGTGCTAGGAGTAATATAATAGTGGGGTAGGTGTGGTGCTAGGAGTAATATAAGTGTAGGGTAGGTGTGGTGCTAGGAGTAATATAAGTGTAAGGTAGGTGTGGTGCTAGGAGTAATATAAGTGTAAGGTAGGTGTGGTGCTAGGAGTAATATAAGTGTAGGGTAGGTGTGGTGCTAGGAGTAATATAATAGTGGGGTAGGTGTGGTGCTAGGAGTAATATAATAGTGTGGTAGGTGTGGTGCTAGGAGTAATATAATAGTGGGGTTGGTGTTGTGCTAGGAGTAATATAATAGTGGGGTAGGTGTGGTGCTAGGAGTAATATAAGTGTAGGGTAGGTGTGATGATAGGAGTAATATAAGTGTAGGGTAGGTGTGGTGCTAGGAGTAATATAATAGTGGGGTAGGTGTGGTGCTAGGAGTAATATAATAGTGGGGTAGGTGTGGTGCTAGGAGTAATATAAGTGTAGGGTAGGTGTGGTGCTAGGAGTAATATAATAGTGTGGTAGGTGTGGTGCTAGGAGTAATATAAGTGTAGGGTAGGTGTGGTGCTAGGAGTAATATAAGTGTGGGGTTGGTGTGGTGCTAGGAGTAATATAAGTGTAGGGTAGGTGTGGTGCTAGGAGTAATATAATAGTGGGGTAGGTGTGGTGCTAGGAGTAATATAATAGTGGGGTAGGCGTGGTGCTAGGAGTAATATAATAGTGGGGTAGGTGTGGTGCTAGGAGTAATATAAGTGTGGGGTAGGTGTGGTGCTAGGAGTAATATAAGTGTAGGGTAGGTGTGGTGCTAGGAGTAATATAATAGTGTGGTAGGTGTGGTGCTAGGAGTAATATAAGTGTAGGGTAGGTGTGGTGCTAGGAGTAATATAATAGTGTGGTAGGTGTGGTGCTAGGAGTAATATAAGTGTAGGGTAGGTGTAGTGCTAGGAGTAATATAAGTGTAGGGTTAGGTGTGGTGCTAGGAGTAATATAAGTGTAGGGTAGGTGTGGTGCTAGGAGTAATATAATAGTGGGGTAGGTGTGGTGCTAGGAGTAATATAATAGTGGGGTAGGTGTGGTGCTAGGAGTAATATAAGTGTAGGGTAGGTGTAGTGCTAGGAGTAATATAAGTGTAGGGTAGGTGTGGTGCTAGGAGTAATATAAGTGTAGGGTAGGTGTAGTGCTAGGAGTAATATAAGTGTAGGGTTAGGTGTGGTGCTAGGAGTAATATAAGTGAAGGGTAGGTGTAGTGCTAGGAGTAATATAAGTGTAGGGTTAGGTGTGGTGCTAGGAGTAATATAAGTGAAGGGTAGGTGTGGTGCTAGGAGTAATATAATAGTGGGGTAGGTGTGGTACTAGGAGTAATATAATAGTGGGGTAGGTGTGGTGCTAGGAGTAATATAATAGTGGGGTAGGTGTGGTGCTAGGAGTAATATAATAGTGGGGTAGGTGTGGTGCTAGGAGTAATATAATAGTGGGGTAGGTGTGGTGCTAGGAGTAATATAATAGTGGGGTAGGTGTGGTGCTAGGAGTAATATAATAGTGGGGTAGGTGTGGTGCTAGGAATAATATAAGTGTAGGGTAGGTGTGATGATAGGAGTAATATAAGTGTAGGGTAGGTGTGGTGCTAGGAGTAATATAATAGTGGGGTAGGTGTGGTGCTAGGAGTAATATAATAGTGGGGTAGGTGTGGTGCTAGGAGTAATATAAGTGTAGGGTAGGTGTGGTGCTAGGAGTAATATAATAGTGTGGTAGGTGTGGTGCTAGGAGTAATATAAGTGTAGGGTAGGTGTGGTGCTAGGAGTAATATAAGTGTGGGGTTGGTGTGGTGCTAGGAGTAATATAAGTGTAGGGTAGGTGTGGTGCTAGGAGTAATATAATAGTGGGGTAGGTGTGGTGCTAGGAGTAATATAATAGTGGGGTAGGCGTGGTGCTAGGAGTAATATAATAGTGGGGTAGGTGTGGTGCTAGGAGTAATATAAGTGTGGGGTAGGTGTGGTGCTAGGAGTAATATAAGTGTAGGGTAGGTGTGGTGCTAGGAGTAATATAATAGTGTGGTAGGTGTGGTGCTAGGAGTAATATAAGTGTAGGGTAGGTGTGGTGCTAGGAGTAATATAATAGTGTGGTAGGTGTGGTGCTAGGAGTAATATAAGTGTAGGGTAGGTGTAGTGCTAGGAGTAATATAAGTGTAGGGTTAGGTGTGGTGCTAGGAGTAATATAAGTGTAGGGTAGGTGTGGTGCTAGGAGTAATATAATAGTGGGGTAGGTGTGGTGCTAGGAGTAATATAATAGTGGGGTAGGTGTGGTGCTAGGAGTAATATAAGTGTAGGGTAGGTGTAGTGCTAGGAGTAATATAAGTGTAGGGTAGGTGTGGTGCTAGGAGTAATATAAGTGTAGGGTAGGTGTAGTGCTAGGAGTAATATAAGTGTAGGGTTAGGTGTGGTGCTAGGAGTAATATAAGTGAAGGGTAGGTGTAGTGCTAGGAGTAATATAAGTGTAGGGTTAGGTGTGGTGCTAGGAGTAATATAAGTGAAGGGTAGGTGTGGTGCTAGGAGTAATATAATAGTGGGGTAGGTGTGGTACTAGGAGTAATATAATAGTGGGGTAGGTGTGGTGCTAGGAGTAATATAATAGTGGGGTAGGTGTGGTGCTAGGAGTAATATAATAGTGGGGTAGGTGTGGTGCTAGGAGTAATATAATAGTGGGGTAGGTGTGGTGCTAGGAGTAATATAATAGTGGGGTAGGTGTGGTGCTAGGAGTAATATAATAGTGGGGTAGGTGTGGTGCTAGGAATAATATAATGGTGGGGTAGGTGTGGTTCTAGGAGTAATATAATAGTGGGGTAGGTGTGGTGCTAGGAGTAATATAATAGTGGGGTAGGTGTGGTGCTAGGAGTAATATAATAGTGGGGTAGGTGTGGTGCTAGGAGTAATATAATAGTGGGGTAGGTGTGGTGCTAGGAGTAATATAATAGTGGGGTAGGTGTGGTGCTAGGAATAATATAATGGTGGGGTAGGTGTGGTTCTAGGAGTAATATAATAGTGGGGTAGGTGTGGTGCTAGGAGTAATATAATAGTGGGGTAGGTGTGGTGCTAGGAGTAATATAAGTGTAGGGTAGGTGTGGTGCTAGGAGTAATATAATAGTGGGGTAGGTGTGGTGCTAGGAGTAATATAATAGTGGGGTAGGTGTGGTGCTAGGAGTAATATAATAGTGGGGTAGGTGTGGTGCTAGGAGTAATATAATAGTGGGGTAGGTGTGGTGCTAGGAGTAATATAATAGTGGGGTAGGTGTGGTGCTAGGAGTAATATAAGTGTAGGGTAGGTGTGGTGCTAGGAGTAATATAATAGTGGGGTAGGTGTGGTGCTAGGAGTAATATAATAGTGGGGTAGGTGTGGTGCTAGGAGTAATATAATAGTGGGGTAGGTGTGGTGCTAGGAGTAATATAATAGTGGGGTAGGTGTGGTGCTAGGAGTAATATAATAGTGGGGTATGTGTGGTGCTAGGAGTAATATAATAGTGGGGTAGGTGTGGTGCTAGGAGTAATATAATAGTGGGGTAGGTGTGGTGCTAAGAGTAATATAATAGTGGGGTAGTTGTGGTGCTAGGAGTAATATAAGTGTAGGGTAGGTGTGGTGTTAGGAGTAATATAAGTGTAGGGTAGGGTAGAGTATGGAATGGTGATATTAATGGAAAAAGAGTAAGGTAAAGAATTGATATGGTGGTAATACTGAAACCGATGATAGAGCGAAACGGGTAAAAAAATCGAGTAGCGTAGCTAATACAAAAGACTACTGACATGTTCTTAAAAGAATACGATGTCCGACGAACCGTTTTGTATGGCGCCTTTGCACTGGGCAAGCTGAGCTAGTTGACTCCAAGCTATGGGCGTGTCTACGGTGTTAGCCAGGCGTTCCGATGGGGAATCGTCGCGCGACGTCCAGGCGACTTTCCTCTGCGAATTAAGGCGATATTCGTACTTGCTTTACAAGGGTTAGGTTTGGCATTTAAATGACACCAATATACACTATATAGTCAAGTATACGAAAGTTAGTTATACTAAAAGAATATTCACGAAAACTAGCTTTTATTCTTTCGAGAATCGTATTAGCTTTCCTTTCCAAATAACCCAATCTTGCCTGATTCGCGTTATTGTCAGCTTTCTTCTGATTGTATTCATTTACAAACTCATCTGTTACTTCTAAACTAAATCTACAAAAGTGTTTTAATATGAAATGAATTTTATTTGGAAACATTTTTAAACATACAAACCTACACCAACATATATATATATTTATATAACATATATATATATTTATATATATATATGTGTGTATGTGTGTATTATAGGGGTTTATGAATGTACATGAGTAACTATACTCATGTGTATAGCTGTTCATTTTGTCCGTATGCTTTTTAAGTATACTTTATATGTATAAACGTAGAAGTATAATGTAAATTTTTGAATTTAAATATGATAAATTTTATCGTATTTTATATATATTTAGAAAGAAAAGTAAATGTATAAGTTACTTGTGTATTTCAATATTCGTATGCAAACTAAATAGAAAGCTAACTTATCACTTTTTTTAGAATTCTTGTTTTTATCAGATTGAGAATAAGTTTGTTTTAAGAGGCGTTTTTGCAATTCTACTCTTTGGCTATGTGAAATAATACCAAATTTATGAACTACGGGAATTCTAAGTATTGGCATTATTCTTTATAATAATGTTAACATAAATAATATATAAAAAATGTATCTAAATACAAAAAATTATTTAAATTTCAGTTTTCACGTGATACAAATATTTACCCAGATACGAACTTTTACCTCAAAATATATAAATACTACCAAAGATTATGGATATTAGATTGAAAATTTTGAATAATATAAATTATTTTTTTTGAATGTCATCACTAAGATCTCAGGTATATTGATAGATAATACATACTTTTAATATTATCTACATATGCAAATATTATTTTAAATTTAGTTATATAACAATTTTATCTCAAAACATGAAATATATTTTTTTAATTATATTAAATATAGATTTAAAATTTTTTTTTTAAATATATAATATTAGTGATAATTGATATATTAATTAAGTTTGATTAATAAATTTATTATAATATAATCTATATCGATTTGCCTTCATCCAACATTAATCAATGGTAATCTTGGATTAATTACATATAGTAAACATTACATTTACCCAAATGAAATGAAATTATATTTACCAGTACCATTATCGCAGTCAGTAAGGATACATGATAAACTCTTATAATTAGTTAAACATATAGTTTTATATGATATTAAACTACTAAGATTATAGTAACAAACAATATATTAAATTCATGATTTTATATGATTTTACGTGTTTAATAAATATCACTATTAATTCATATGGTTAAGTCTCATCTTATCCCAGATTCCCCCAACCTACACATTCTAGTCTTTTATGTACTAGTTACTTATTATTACTATCGTCAGTTTAGATTTGAGTAAACTTACATCGGAATTGTGTATCCGCTACCGCATGACCCCAACAGTTTTACGAGCATTGTCTTTTTCAATATTTCGTATCAACCTTAAGGGTGAATTTTATTTTTAAACAGAGAGTTCCATCCCATTATTGCGTTTGTAAAAAAGATCATTATAAAAGTTGACACCTCAAGATTGTTTCAGAAGAAAACTTGTGTTCGAACATACAGTTTCCGTCTTGAAACCTTTCTTAAAAATACCTGCAATACCCATGTATCGGAAATCATAAACATAATACTAAAGGTAACATCGTATACACATTATAGGAAGTAACTCAAGAAGACTTAAAGTGTATTCTATTCACAATATTTTTGTCGAAATTAGAACTATTCAATAAAATGTGTACAACCTTTATACATGATTTTGCCCATATTAAATACATAATAATGAGCATTGAAGTTGATTATGTCTATCTAGATAATAGACAAATGCCTCGCATACATCCATCTCCACCTCACATACATTCACAACTACCTCACATACATTCACATCTACCTCACATACATCCATCTCCACCTCACATACATTCACAACTACCTCACATACATTCACATCTACCTCACATACATCCATCTCCACCTCACATATATTCACAACTACCTCACATACATTCACAACTACCTTACATACATTCACATCTACCTCACATACATTCACATCTACCTCACATACATTCACAACTACCTCACATATATTCTCATCTACCACACATACATTCACATCTACCTCACATACATTCATCTTTACCTCACATACATTCTCATCTACCTCACATACATTCACAACTACCTCACATACATTCACAACTACCTTACATACATTCTCATCTACCTCACATACATTCACATCTACCTCACATACATTCACAACTACCTCACATATATTCTCATCTACCTCACATACATTCTCATCTACCTTACATACATTCACATCTACCTCACATACATTCACATCTACCTCACATACATTCACAACTACCTCACATATATTCTCATCTACCTCACATACATTCTCATCTACCTCACATACATTCACATCTACCTCACATACATTCACATCTACCTCACATACATTCACAACTACCTCACATACATTATCATCTACCTCACATACATTCACAACTACCTCACATACATTCACAACTACCTCACATACATTCTCATCTACCTCACATACATTCACAACTATCTCACATACATTCACATCTACCTCACATACATTCACAACTACCTCACATATATTCTCATCTACCTCACATACATTCTCATCTACCTCACATACATTCACAACTATCTCACATACATTCACATCTACCTCACATACATTCACAACTACCTCACATACATTCTCATCTACCTCACATACATTCTCATCTACCTCACATACATTCACAACTAACTCACATACATTCACATCTACCTCACATACATTCACATCTACCTCACATACATTCACAACTACCTCACATACATTCACAACTACCTCACATACATTCACAACTACCTCACATACATTCTCATCTACCTCACATACATTCACATCTACCTCACATACATTCACAACTACCTCACATACATTCACAACTACCTCACATACATTCACAACTACCTCACATACATTCTCATCTACCTCACATACATTCTCATCTACCTCACATACATTCACATCTACCTCACATACATTCACAACTATCTCACATACATTCACATCTACCTCACATACATTCACAACTACCTCACATACATTCTCATCTACCTCACATACATTCTCATCTACCTCACATACATTCACAACTACCTTACATACATTCACATCTACCTCACATACATTCACATCTACCTCACATACATTCACAACTACCTCACATACATTCTCATCTACCTCTACCTCACATACATTCTCATCTACCTCACATACATTCACATCTACCTCACATACATTCACAACTACCTCACATACATTCACAACTACCTCACATACATTCACATCTACCTCACATACATTCTCATCTACCTCACATACATTCACATCTACCTCACATACATTCACATCTACCTCACATACATTCACAACTACCTCACATACATTCTCATCTACCTCTACCTCACATACATTCTCATCTACCTCACATACATTCACATCTACCTCACATACATTCACAACTACCTCACATACATTCACAACTACCTCACATACATTCACATCTACCTCACATACATTCACAACTACCTCACATACATTCACATCTACCTCACATACATTCACATCTACCTCACATACATTCACAACTACCTCACATACATTCTCATCTACCTCACATACATTCTCATCTACCTCACATACATTCACAACTACCTTACATACATTCACATCTACCTCACATACATTCACATCTACCTCACATACATTCACAACTACCTCACATACATTCTCATCTACCTCTACCTCACATACATTCTCATCTACCTCACATACATTCACATCTACCTCACATACATTCACAACTACCTCACATACATTCACAACTACCTCACATACATTCACATCTACCTCACATACATTCACAACTACCTCACATACATTCACAACTACCTCGCATATATTTGTATAGTCGGAGAATATTCACTATGTAGAAATGTAGAAGTGTAGAGGTGTAGAAATGTAAAGGTGTAGAGGTGTGGTGTAGAGGTGTAGAGGTATGGTGTAGAGGTGTAGATGTTGAGGTGTATATAAGTAGAGATGTAGATATGTAAAGGTGTAGAGATGTAGACGTTTTGGAGGTGTAGAAATGTAGAGGTGTAGAGGTGTAGAAATGTAGATGTGTAGATATGTAAAGTTGTAGAGGTTGTAGATATGTAGAGGTGTCGAGGTGTAGAATTAACAATTACAAAATATATTATAAGTTTAGTTGTATTTCCAGTAATTATCTTTTATTTAGGTAAATTCATGATTAGTCAATATTATATAATTTTCTGTCTTGAAATGCTTTAGGAATAAAAGTATATTTGATAAAATAGTTACATAAGAAATAGATTTGTTTAGATTTTCTTTAATAATCCATTGATTTTGTGATTAATTTTAATATTTATTTACTGTGATTAATACATTATTATTAATTATTATAAATTTCAAAGGGAATAAGTTACCCTTTAATAAACCTGTCTAATATTAATAAAAAATACATACAAAAAGTTTGTAAATACAAGTTGATAAAATTAAATTTGTTCAATATGTATTATAGTATGTGTAGGTACCACACTGTTTAGGGATTATTGCCACCCCCAACTTCTAAGTTCCCTACCGGAGTCCTATTCCATATCCCCATTAATGTTTACTATTACAAATAAGTTATCGAAAAGTAAGACTGAGAGTAGTTTAGTTTTTTTTAATATAACTAAGCAATACCTCGAGTACAATTTTAAAAGTTATATCTGTAATAATTCAAATAATGATTTTCCAAATCATTTTTTGACAAGAAATATTTTTAGTAACAAATTTAGAATTTATAAATTATTTTACTTTAATAATTCATATACAACAAATAATTTTTTTAATTTGGCAGAAAATACCTGAATAGATTTTATTTAATAATATCAAATAAACTTTTCATATTTATTTAAATTTAAATTTTATAAAATATGATATGTATATGATATATATTCTCATTGTCAGTATTTATACACTATGTTTAATATGATATATATAATTCATTTTTTATATTTAATTTATTATCGCGATTATTGTATCAATTTCTATTAATCTGCCCTTTACTGTAATGTCTGGTATTCATAATAAATATGTAGAAAATCAATCTAGACTCGCCTTATATATTTTATATCTTATATCTCCTTATAATCTCTATATCTCTACCTCGTCTTATTCTTTATATTTTCCACCTCTTAGAATATCATCTCAGTCCATATCAGTAAAGTAAATACCCGTCACTACAACCAATCTCACCAATTACAGGTATTAAGTAGTTTCAGAAAACTCCTGCGAACTCGCAAAGTCGTATTCGCTGGTGATTCGGCGATGATAATAGGTTAGATAATAGTTGATAATAGGTTAGTTATCTGCGAGACAACTCTCAGTTGGCAACTCATCCTTTACACATTCTCATACAGCTTGCAGGAACAAGATCAACGACGAATTCCGCAAGCATGGAAACGAAGGCGACGTCGAGAAGATAAAACACGTGAGTAGGTGCGCGAGTACTTTGCGACCCCCTTACTAGTTACTAGGTACCAGCGAGTACACTCGGAATCTAATGAATCCATACCTACCATGTCTCCATAACAGATCACATAAAGAGATCAAACCAGATGCTGTTTTCCCCGTTTCACAGTTAATCAATTTTGCTTTGGAATCCGACATGTATCTGAGGAAGATGGTAGTCCAGGCCGAATACAATTCATCCTCAAATACCTATAGTAAGTACTCGATACATAAATACCTACAATGAGTACTCACTACCTAAATACAAATTCTATTGACATGACCGCAACAAATTCCAGAGACCAAGTTTAGAGATGAGAATCACATAGAAGAGAATGCCACGCCACCAGGTGGCGCAGGGGTGTGTGGTTCGAAATCAGACCCCGCAGCTAAAGTTAAATAACGTATTGTTAATGGTTTCAATAAAGTTTTATTCATAGTTTTACTGTTCAATGTTATAAAGCCTATGTTTGACCTGGTCAAGTCACATCTATACAACATCCAAACGCTGGTATTCAAGGTCACCAGCTAATATATATATATATATAAATACACATACATATATATACACAATTATATATATATACATACATATAAATATATACGATCGTATGGAGATTTCATTGCCAATAAACAGTTTGGGGATGGGGATGGGGTTCATTCGTACAGACGGTTTCTCCGGGCGGGGGACGTAGGGGTCAAGGTTGGGGTTCGCAGTCAGGAAAGCTTAATTTGATTAGAGACAAAGACGCAGGGGTAGGGGCAGCACCTCTCTCTCGGCCGGCCAAAACGAAAGCTAAGCATTTGTAGATTCTATAATATGTACAGGATGATGGTAATTACCTAGGTCTGCATTCTAAAACACGCACGTCTCGCGTACGTGTACGTACGTGCGCATGTTTGTATGTATATTTACAGGTAAAACACTTGTGCATATACAATGATTTCCGACACAGGTTTTGGTGTAAAAAAGCGATAAAGCGGGTGTACCGTGGGAGGTAGCACTGCGGAGATGGGGTACAAGCGGTGGCGGCGGTGGTGGTGGTGGCGGTGGTGGTGGTAGTGGTGGTAGTGGTGGTGGTAGTCACACTAAATTGTATTCCTTTAGATTTAATTGTAGTATGGTGTCCTTCACTGCAGCAAAAACAAAGCGGATATTTTCGGTATCTGTAGAATGATTTGAAAAGGACATTAAAATATGTAGATTATTATAATAATTTATCAGGTAAACTAGTTATAATACTATATTATCAAATTATGTTATATTATAAATTGTGTTTTAGATATAGACTTATTCAAATGTTTTAAAAATATCAAATTTGATCAGATATTTTAAGGATAATTGCTATACAACTATATGAACAATGAAGATTGTTATATAAGATTGTCATATATGCTATATGAACAATAAAGATTGTTTCTTTGCAAAATTTCAAATAAGATCTTAAAAGAATAAGAAGTTGATTTTTATAAAACAAAATTCACTTGTAAGTAATAAATAATAACTCCTTAAATTGATAATTATCTAAATAAATATTATCAGCAGACATTTAGTTTCGAGTAATTTTGTTCTCTTAGTTCTAATGGTAGTAATCTCTTGGTAAGTAGTCAAGTAACCTGTAGCGCAAGTGAAGTGCGAATAGATAATTTTATCCGGGTCTGGATTTAAATCAACAAACATCTTTAAAATGAACTCGCGAGCTGGTTGGGCCTCTTTTTGGGGACCTGTAGTGGGGATTATGTAGATGTTAAATGGGGCTATAGTGGGGATTTGGTAGATGTTAAATGGGGCTGTAGTGGGGATTATTTAGATGTTAAATGGGGCTGTAGTGGGGATGCTAAATGTTATTTAATTGAATGCATTATTGAATGAATAATGGATATTAATTGATATTAATATAACTCTTGTAAAAATTTATTTTGTGTAATTTGAAGTGAAGTGAATTAAAATATTTTAAGTGTTTAAATATTTAAAATTGTATTACATTATTTATTAAATATACAATTAAAAAATGTATATATATTTATAACATAATTAATATTTATTATAGTAGTAAAATAACATTAACATATATATAATTATACAATATATTTTTATAAAGCACACTTTGGGTTCTACATAAATTTACTACATTTAGAGGAAGATGCCATAATTGATATATTGTATTAATGTAATTACAAGATAACTATATGAAGGAATAAAGGAGTAAATAATTAAATATAAAATGATGTCAATAGAAAAATAAGTAAAAAATACAACTGATGCTATAGTTATTTCTTAGTTATATTATAAGCAAAGAGAAACTATCAAGTACAAAGATAATACATAAATAAACAAGCTTTATTTTGATAATGAAATATATATTCATTAAATTATTGTAATTATAATAAAATAATACATTTGATTAATTATGAGTTTTTAAAAAGGTTATTTCTGATAGTAATTTGATGTAAAAATAAGTTTCTTATATCAATTTAAAGATAACAAATTATATTTTTTAAATATTAAACAAAAAAAATGAAGACATTTTATTTTTCACTTAATCTTGCTCTTAATACCCTTAAATGTGGGGTTGTAATGGGGTTTGTAGATTTTAAATGTGGGGCTGTAATGGGGTTTGTAGATTTTAAATGTGGGGCTGTAATGGGGTTTGTAGATTTTAAATGTGGGGCTGTAATGGGGTTTGTAGATTTTAAATGGGATCTACAGAGTGTTGTAGTAGATTTTGAATTGGTATTTAGTGGAGTTCTAATAGATATAGATAAAGAGATATATAGTAGGGTTCCCATTGAAGGGTAGTAGATGTTATACTGGGAAATGTGGTCGTATTATAAGAATACAATTGTTTAGAATACCTTAAGTAGAATACCTTAAGTAGAATACCTTAAGTAGAATACCTCTAGGTTCTAATGTTGGTGCGGGGTTGGAACTATTTCCAACTAAACCAGCATTTGAAATCTGAATATGCATGTATGTATGTGTATTTATGTGTATTTATGTGTATTTATGTGTATTTATATGTATTTATGTGTATTTATGAGTATTTATGAGTATTTATGAGTATTTATGAGTATTTATGAGTATTTATGTACATATATGTAGATTTGTGTGTATTTGTGCACATTTTTGGAATTACAATTTCAACTAATGCATTAATATTATGTTCAGTAACTAATTACCTAATCAGTAGCTTTATTCAAATCTCCAAGAATGTTAAATAGAATAGAAAATTGGCTGTTACACATATATTGGCTTCTATGCGTACATCTATTCTATTTATAAAAGGCAATTCAATGAAAAAAGAAGCCGGTAAGAAAGCTAATTGAAAGTACTACTACTTGCATAGGAATAAGGAACACAGATTCTGAAACAAGAATTGAAACGATCAAATAACCAAATAATGACGGAGGGATGTAAATTTTTAGAAATTCCATTCACATGTTACAAATTATTGGTAGAAAATTCATTTGATAACGCCAATAGCAGATATTTATAACCATTAAACACGAGATTAGCTGGGTTACAATAAGATATCATATCGTACTATATGCTAACTGTATAATATTCTATAATATAAATCTGGAATATGAAAACACATCGACTAAAAGTGAAATAGATCAAAATAATCTCTAGAACCCTTTAAAATAGTCAAATTAAATGTATTTAAAGTTTTTTTGGATAAATAATTTTGATCGATGAATACACTGAAATTTGGACCTAATTTTAAAAAGCCACAATTATTATCAGAGTTAGGTTCTATTTAATATTAACCATCAAACTCTGGGAAATAGTCGATAACATGCGAATGCATGATTTTGTCTTCCAGTAAATCTTTTTTGTTAAGAAATAGAATAACGGATGAGTTTTGAAACCAAGGGTAAGTAATTATAGTTCGAAATAAGGCTTTCGATTCCTCCATCCGATTCTGCAATGGAAGTCAAGATTCTAGATTATCATCCACATTTGAAAACAATGATCTTTATGATAATGATATGATTAATAACAAAAATTAAATTAACTTTCATCCCCTCTTAATCTAACTCTTCATCCCTCTCCGTTTCCCTCTATCCCTGTCGCTTCCTTTCTCTCCCTCACACAAACCTCGTTGTCGGATTCGACCAGTACCTGATCGTATTCACTAAGCGCGACCAGAAACATGATGGACGTGACATTCTCGAAACAGTGGATCCACTTGCGGCGTTCTGACCTCTGACCGCCCACGTCCACCATTCGAAAGATGATGCTATCGAGGTCGAATGGGTACTCGATAATACCTGTAGTAGGTACTCGTACTCGCAGGATGTCCTGAAGGGTCGGCAGGTAACCATCCTCCGATATCCTCTCCACGCTGTCCAGGTAGCTGTGGGGGCGAGGGAGGGTGAAATTGAAGAGTGAGGGTGAGGTTGAGGTTGAGGATGAGGTTGAGGTTGAAGTTGAGGTTGAGAAAGAAGTTCTACAATATAATAAAACATAAAAATAATAAAACCATAGAAAAATGAAATAACTTAGAATCTATTACACAATAGTGACATTCAGAAACAAAAATTGCAAATAATTAAAAATCTAAGTTAATGTCTTACAAATGCCACACCACTTAATGGCATTTAGCATTTACAAATGCCAACTAAAGTAGTAAAATGCCAACAGTTGAAATATTATTTATGGAATAGTAAATAAAAAAGAAAACACCGAACGTAGTATGAAATTTCTACTAAAACTAAAATGTGAATTTCAATTCTCATATTGAAGTTATGAAATGCAGTTTGACTAACTATTTTGCAGAATCGGTGAGTTGGTATTCCCGCCTACGGTCGTAACACTCTTGGATACCATCGTCTGCCCACATCAGTTTGATTGCAGTTACGTAGGGTTGCTCAAATGTTGTCACTGTCTCATAATCGACATCCTTTATTAGTTTCCCATTCTCCTGTATGAAAAATTATAAAAACATATTTATATTTTACATCAAATAATATAGTTCTATGGTTTAAACTTATAGTTATTTAAAAGTTTATTAAATCACGAGAAAAGTTTTCTATTTTAATTATGTTTTAATTTTTATTCATAATTTATTAAACTAATTCAAACTAAATCAAAATAATGATAATGTTCATATTTATTATAATATTAATATAATATGTAGCAAGGTATATATACTATTATTATAATATGTATAAGGTATTATTAGTATTAAAGTATTATTAGTTATAAAAATCTACTTGATAAAATTTCTATTTGAGGTCCTTTCAAAGATTGTCAAAAGGAAGATATATTTCACCTTAATTCTAATTCTACATAAATTTTCTATAAATATATTTCAGTATTAAATTTTTTTTTTCGTTTTAAATAAAATCAAAAATTCATTTTTTAAAAATATAATTTATTATGACAATTTTAATGAATAATTTTCATTATTTATTATACATAAAAAATTGTATTTCCAAAACTAAATCGGAGATAAAAATTTAAACGTAAACAATTTTTTTAAAGTCAAAAATCATCTAATCAAAATATGAATATTATTATTTATTATCAAAATATAAATATATGTATATTATTATTATTAATTATCAAGTATTTAGATGATATTATAATATAATAACACCTAAGATACTCGAGGGTATAACTATATGCAATATTAATAATCAACTGTATACTAAAGTCTATACTTAATATAAATGTGTATAATAAAATTTATATCATAATACTCATTTTATACTATCAAATATTTGACAATATAATTTAATAGAAAAATTATATAATATAATAATACAAAGAATTAGATAATAATAAATTGAAATAGATTTTTTAAATAATCAAATTGATATAATATCATATATCATATATCATATATTTTACATTATAATATATAAGAGATGAATTAAATGCCCATTAATGTAAAATTACCGAAAAAATTAAGAGAACATTCAGCATACAATAAATTTCAAAATATGAAATTTTATTATTAATATGTAAATTATCATTTTTCTAATGCTTGATGTATAGGCTAATTTATGGGCCAATTAATTTAAATCAGTTTCCATTATCATTATGAAATAGTAAAACAGTTTATTATGTTAATTGGATAATGGATATTGTAGCATTTACTATAGAACAAATAGAATTTTAAAACAAAAATTATTATTTATTCAAATGTTTAAACCATGATTTTTATTAAGTTTTATATCAACACATCCCTGTTTATATATATATATATAGTACTGATTACAAGTATAGTGCAGATGAACATATAATATAAAGGGATAGGATTAAGGATGTAAATAAGCGTATAGAGCATACAATGAAATAAAGCTATGCTACAATGCTAACATCATTAGAGGGGTCGCGGTAAGCAATTTTAATGGAGTCCATAGCTCTAGCCATAGAATTCATTGCCATGAAGATGTTCTGGTAGATGAGCTTGATGAAACTGCGTTTGTCCTCTTCGGAATACCCGTTTCCGTGTATAATGCGCATTTGTTTGATGAAGGTACTCTTCCCGGATTCCCCAGTTCCTGTACGAAGTAAAAGATCAGGGGATATCATTTCAATTTCACTGCAGTATATAATGATAAATTGTCTTCGTAAAGTGATGTATTGCCAATATATAGGCATATATAATGCATATATAATGCATATATAATGCATAAATGATGCATAAATGATGCATAAATGATGCATATTGTGGTTTATCTAAAGAAATTATTTTGATAATCAATGTAACAAATTAACTATTATTTATGTTTTTATTAGTAAAAAATATTTTTTTATTATATTATTGAAAATAATTAAAACTAATTTGAAAAAAGGTATTTTTCATATGTTAAATAATAGAAATTATATAAAAGAAAAATGTAAAGACAAGTCAAATAATATAATTAATTAATTGTTTAATTGATATTGCATTTTATTATCATCTTATATAGTGAAATATGAAATAATATTTTTTAAATAACAGATTATCCATTATTATCTATTGTTATAAATAAAATCAAACTAATCCAAAATAAAATGATATGCATTATTACAAATAACAATTACATTTCTAACTTAAAATTATTTTTCTTAAAAATAATTTATTAAATATCAAACGAATAATAAAATATATATTTTTATATAACATCAATCATACAAAAATTACATGATTTGAAAATATATTTTATTCTTTTTATTTATAAAACCCAGATAAATAACAGCTTATTAATAACTGTTCAAAAACTCTGGAATAACTCACCGATATAAAAAAGTACTCATATTAATATATTGAATAACTATAAGATCATTCAACCTAACTCAAAATATTTAATGTTGGTCTACTGATTGTTTTACATAGACCTTTATATATATGTGTGCAAACATGTCATTGTAATTGCGGTAAAATGATTGCTATGAATACTGTGATTGTGGGGTGCATAAAGACTGATTAAGTTATGCTTTTTTTATATTGTTCACTACAAAAAAATGCAATCATCCAATAATTAATAGATTTAGACAGATATTAGAATTTTGCACTTAAATGTAAAGGAAATTATACCCATTCAATATTTAATATACCCATTTAATATTTAATATAATAAATATACCACCAAATAAATAATATTTTGAGAGCACAATATTTTATACTAAAACCAGTAAAGATAAGCATCCATATATTTTATATCTATTATATTAAAACATGTATCATATCTGATAAGCTATTCACTTTTGTAGGCAAACTATATTATTACCAAGTATGTGATAAAGCTAAACAGAGATAAATTCCATAAATATCATCAGAAAACTAAATAGTAATGAATAAATACTAAATATGTCACATTTTATATCAAAGTCAATTTTATTGTTTAAGAGGAAGTGTTTGTTTTTAAATAATATAATTCTCTAAACAAGAACACATATACATATAGGTTTCTTGGTTAATATAATAATATTATGATGTTTATATTATAATTATAAATTATTTATAATTTATCCTGATTTTAATAAATACACTCCTAAGTGATTGATACAATTTGAAAAATTCACAAATGTAAAAAATGATTATTATAATGTAATATTTAGACTATACTAACAAAGATGCTTATGGTATATAATTAATAGCCTATATGTTATATGTTTCTGATCAATATATATAATATATATTATATTTTAATATGATTAATAATTATTTCCTTATCTTTAATTTACAATAGATAATGTAATGATACAAGTTATATTGTATGTATGTATGTATGTATATATATATATGTATATATATATATATGTATATATATATATATATATATATATATATATATATATGTATATATATATATATATATATATATATATATATATAGATATATATATATTACGATATATGTAAACATTTATTATAACACTATTTTTAAAATGCCTAATTAAAATAATATAATGATTATAAATTACTACATAATATATTCTAAAATATTGTTGTTCAAATGAGCTAAACAATGAAATTAATACGATATACTATTGAGAAAATATATATTCTAATTGTTATGTATACGTGTATTATATAGTAGAATATGTAATATCTATAAAACTGTTAAATTAGAAAGCTGATATTGTAATATTGAGTAGTGTTATTAGGAAATAATAATATAAAATTCTATAGTAGCAGGTACTCGGTATACAGTAAATAAAAATGTATTTACTAGTTATTTATTGTGTTGTAAAACTATTTTATTAAATATTTTATGTTATAAATGGAAAAATATCCCTTTTCTATACGTTCATTATAGTTTTGATATGATTATTATATCAAGTATACACTTTTTATGCATTTTAATAAACTATATTTTTAAGATATTAATCAAAATATCATAACATGGAAGGCATGTATTACTACGCCCATATTTATATATTATTATATTTTGGTATTACAAAACATCTAAAAGTTTTAAAATAATAATACCAACCGAGGAGTAATAGTTTAAGTTCTCGGCGAGCATCACGTTTATCCTTTTTTAATTGTTTTTCGATTTCCTGGTTAATTCGACGTTGCTCCTTTGCCTCTTCGCTTAAGCAGCACGCCATAATTGACGCGTCCAGGAAGCCAATATAAAAGCTTCCCTTGGCATTAAATCAGCCCAGCGATCCACAATGTTATTTATCGCGGGCGATAGTAAATGCTTTACCGATACATCAATCCTCAAATACTGTTTAAATATTATCTAATTACTAATAAATATCATTAACACTTAACTTAATATTAAAATAAGATTACTGGGCGTGGTAAATAGGACAATCACTCATGTATTAATGCGACGCAGAGAAAAAACTGAAGTTACAATTTATAAACAAATTCTGTGTGTTTAAAACTACGAAATATCCAATTGTTTGATACGGCAATTTAATATAAAATTAATTATATTATAATTTAATTAGTGGTATTTTTATTATAATTTATTATTTCGAATTTCAACATATATAGGGAATATATATATTTTTATTTTGTTCTTTATTTATTTACCAAAATTCTGTAAATATTTGTATTCCTAATTTCATCAATTTAAAATAAATTAATATAATATGGCTACTGTAGAGGATTCTGATAACAAAAATCTATCTAAACATAACAGTGGAACTGCAGATCTAGAATCCATAACAGATTTTGTTGAAGAAGCAGAAATTAAAAATAATAATCTCAGTAGCGTTAGTACCTTCTATATGTTAAAACCTCTATATTAATAATGATTCTTATATTTAATTGTAATTTTGTATTTTATCGCTCGTTTTATATATCTCGTATGTTTTTAAAGCACATCGTTTTTTACATCTACAGAATATATTTAATATGATACTTTACTAACTAAGAACACATAGGAAAAACAAGTCACTGTAATTATTAGTTAAATATTTTAAATTATAAAATACACAATTCATGTTAATTGAAACATAAATTTCACTATCAATGGCATGTGATAGTTCTACATATTAGAACATGTAATATGTGTAGTAGTGTTAAATATGTGATCGTGTATATGCATATATATATGTGAATAAACATCACGTCGAGTAAATAAAAACCGAACAAAGTCACTATGAGAAAAATAAAACTGAGCTATGGATATAGTGAACAATACATTTTATATTATATTTGTTTATACACCCATATACTAAATTATTACATTTCCTAACTAATAGTAATATATAGTATACATACACTTATTAAGATAAGGTATATAGGTTATTGTAATGACTATTCTAACATAGTATAGCCTACATTTTAAATATAATATTTGAATTATCTAAATAATTACCAATACATACCATATACTTTACAATATACTACATATGTTTATATAATTGTATTCTAGATTTTTTATTCTAAAATATAAATATAAACTCATTTGAGATCAAAGTATACGAATTGATTAATATTTGTATTAAATATATCATATTAAATTTTAATCGAAATAAATTGCCTAACATATACGTCTAAAAATTCAAATGTTATTATTTATTTGTTTGTATATTTTGATCATATCTTCAAAAGGCAAGATGATTTAGCTCAGTTATCCTTATCTACCTTCATAGTTGCAAACCATTATGTAATAGTTGAAGATCATTATGTAACAATTTCACATATATCATTATGTTATTGTGTTCTTTGATTTTTTCAAATGAAATAAAAATATCATTTTCAGCTAACAATTGTATAATATTTATTTAATTGTAATGCGAATGATACAATAAAAATTATAATGAGAGGTAATATTAGATTATATATGTAAATATGTATATTAATCGAAATTGGTAACTGTTCCTTCAAAGGAATGTTCCTAATTAGACAATGCTGAAAGTGCAAGAAACTACCAGCTATTTCTGGTAGTTCAATGTATTTAATGTATGTCATTATATTTTCTTATATACATTTAAGAATCTCCAAGAGTTTGTATTCATCTTTAGATACAATTATTATATACATATAGTAAAGTATATTGAATTAATGGGTAATTATTTTTGATAATTAAAATATTATATTTAAAATTTAGACTATATAACTATGTTAGAGTAGTAATTACAATAATCTATATATCTTATTTAATTAATTGTGTGTATATTATATATTACTATTACTTAGGTAATGTAATATATTGTGTATTTAAACGAATATAAAGTAATATTTAAATTTATAGCTCGATTACCATTGCTCGGTTTGATTTGCCTAGAATTGTCTAGAATTTTCTTTGCTGTTTTTGTTCAAAATCACAGGATACAAATAAAAATAAATAAAATAGCATGTATTTTGTTTATATAATGTAATCTACACGGTCTTTAGGAGAGAGCATTGAAGTAAAGATGTTTGAAACCACATGCCAAGTGATACAAAATATTATTCTATTTTCATTAGCGTAACGAAATTATAAATTAAAGTCAACATTAGATTTTGTAGAATTTTCTAAAAATTCTTTTAAATTCATTACAAATTAATCCCTCTGTTTATAGAAGTCAATAAATTTGTATATCGCAATTTTTACTATCTCCTAAAATAGTTTACATCATAAAAACTATATATTTTATATTATGATCTGACTTTTAGGCTTTTGAATTATATTTGCAATACAATCTATTATAGAATTTCCAATAGAAATATTAAAAACGTCAATAAAACCTTTCAACCGTGTTATAATCAAACTTGCTCATTATTCTTTCTCCGTTGCATTCTGGATATTGTATTGTTCACAAGTGAGCCTATAATTGTTCTACTTGTGTCAAAAATTGCTCTGTATTTGTTTATAAATTATCTTTATTAATATTAATAATTTATATTTCATTTCAATATAAACATACAAATATGTATTTTAAAGTACGTTAATGAAAATTAAACCAACCTGTTTAATATCATTTCTACGTTAAACTTGGGAGCTTATAGATCTCTTAAATTTCTTTTGTATTATTATAAAAGTGGTGGTGTAGGTAGAAAACTAAATTCAATTAGGATCCTCAAGAAATATACTTTACTTTATAACGCAATACAAACTAAAATCTTATCATTTTAAACCGATATCAATTATAATATATAATATCTCATCTTTTAAACAATATTGTAGACCTTTAAAGATTTAAATGAAAAGAAAGTAAAGAAGGCAAGTGATGCTACTAAGAAAATGGCATCCTTTAAGATAAACAAGGCTGATGTTAAACTTTTAGTTAGTATTATGTAATGTTATGTAATATTTCTTATTTGACTCATCAGATTCTAATATATGCAAATTATATTATAATTAATATCTCATTTCTAGATCAAACTTTTCTTAAATTATTTATCGGCGAAGATAAACAATCTTTTTTAAATTTTGGTATAACATCCGATATAAGTAGTAATTAAAAATAGTCTTATTTACATAATGCTTATAAAAATATTAATATTTACATTTATTTGTATATAGGAAAAGGAATATCTAATTTCTAAACTCTTGGCTGAGAAGAATTTGCGAAGTCATTTTGGCGATCTCGAATCATGTTTAATGGCGCTCTCGGACCAATAATATGACGATGAACTGGTTAGCTATCATTCCATTGGTTGCCATCTCTATGTTATTAAGATCGACTTCGGTGTAATCAGTTCATTTCTTATTAAAGTTGATTCAATATTTTCCATCTATATTTATATATCCGATAGTTATGATTAACTCTGAAAATGGGGTTCGCAAAGCAAATTAAGTGTATTCAAGTTATCGCATTTTGTAGCGTTCATCGAGTAAATCCCCAACTTGTTGATTTTACCAAATCTACCGTTGAAATGCAGCTGGCAAATTCAACGTTTAGTATTTTACATTCAAAATATAATAATGGGGACTGTTATTTTGATTTGAAAATTTCAAAAATAAGTATTAACTAATAATTAATTTCCGATGACTTAATAAAGAAATCATTTTGACGCTAATAACCAACAAAAAGTAATATAGAAATACAGCATTATTGGGAAAATATATTTATATTATTGAATTCTGTTTAATCGCTATATATCTTAAGCCATATAATTCTTTTAAATGCTTTCTCTCCTATATTTCTTTATGGACTGTAAATAGAGTTAATACTACATATTCACCTTCACTGCAACATAATTTTGCTGTGTGTGAATACATATCATTGTTATTTTACGCTCACACACACTAGTCGAGTGAATACCCTGTATTGATATTCAAAACAACACTTTTACATCTGCTTTACTTCATTCGCTTTCTATGAATATTTTTGTAGACAATTATTGGAATAACTGCGAAACAATATTTGATGTTCCGTCGTTTCCGTTCGCTGCTATGTTCATCTCTGCAAACAGTGAATTACACGTCCTACAACGACAACTGCCTCTGGAATTGGTTGGATTGTGTGAAGTTCAGTTCAGAAAGCCATTCACCCTCAGAGATTCTAACTTGCAATATATGCAAATTTTCCTATTTAATAAATTATTTGAAATACAATGGAAGTTATTTTATTTTATGTTTCTGTTGTTTTTAATTCAAATAATAATAAGTGATAATAATTCATAAGAGATAAGATCATATTTTAGTTATCATATCATATTTGTAATATATTTCATACATTATGTAACAACTGAAGAATAATTATAAATAATAATTTTGAAAAATTAATTATATTGGTCAAATACAATTTACTACATCTTGTATCAATATAATATCTATTGAAAGTGTCCGTATTGTTATAACATATTTATCTGTTCTATTGTAATAATGACAATTAGATAAACAACTTTTTGTTATAGTAATAAGATTATGATGGAGTATTCTTAAGGTAATCTTGAGCAGGATATAATTGAACTATTGTATTATTATATTTAAAGTTGAAAATATTAAAACATTTTGGTAACACTGAATATATAAATACACATTATTTAGATAAAATGCAGCTTGATAGTTTATTTTCAAGTACTACTACCTCCTTATTGCACAAAAGTTCGCTGTGTACAGATATCTTTGCAATCGTCCACAATATTGTTATCGTGATGTTCTTTAATGCATAAATATTTCTGTATGAATTTATAAATATAACGTATGTCGAAGACTCATATATTCTGTCATAAGTATTGATAATACTTTATCAAATGATATATAACTTGATAGAAGATTATAATCATATAGTAGGAAACTTATCGATTTTTGTACATATAGTATTCTATATATGTTTTTATGGTTTCACGAGTTTATTATCTATTGGTATAAAGACCTCCCGAGGAAACATCTTATAAGATATCTTAATAATAAATACGTAACATTTGTATACGTAGAATAATTAATATTAAGGCACTCCTATATTATATTCAATATAGGATGATATGTGGAATGATATATTTATATAATGGGCATATAATACATATTTAATATATTTTAACTATATTTTTCTAAATATTTACATTATATATGGATTTATAATTATTATAGATTTGTATTTTGGAAAATTATGCAAGGTAAATATATAATATAAAAAGTAATAGAATGTTAATTTTGTTGTGGCATACCCAATGTGTATTTAATAGTATTTCATAATTATTAATTACGAATATGCATTATTGAAAACGTGATTTTAATCGGCATTCATTTTAAATCTCCACATATTTCTAATAGTTTTTACAGATGATTCACTACACATGTGAAGTATGGCCAATAGGATTACGATATATTTGTATAACTCTAGACAGCAGATTACCTATCTATATATATATATATATATATATATATATATATATATATATATATATATATATATATATATATATCTATCATATAATACCTAATCTTGGATTTACCATTTCCTTGTCTATGAAACTAACTTCATAATTGTCATATTATATAATCTCCCTCTACGTATATTATATTTGTTTAGATTATTTTTTGTAGAGTATTTTATTTATTATCATTTTATGATATTGAGTAATATGTTATGCAATACATATATTATCAGTTAAATACCTAAATATAAAAATAAATAATAATCTAATTGGAGCAAGTCACGAGTATGTAATCAACATAGATACGGTATGACATTTTCCATATATATATATATATATATATATATATATATATATATATATGGTAATCCCAGATTTAAATTATAAATTTGCATAAATTATAACTCTATAAGTATACGGAATTTCGTTCTATTAATAGTAACAATTAATTATTTTTAATTATTTTTAATTGCATATGCTATATTTAAAAAATAAAATATTGTAATATTATATGCGATATCTATAAACACAGCTATATTTACAATCAACTACTAAATCGTGCACTTTAGATAATATTTAATTATTTTAGGGGTTCGTATGTTTTCAAATTGAAATTTGGAATAGTTTGATCGAATAAGATATAACAATGATAAGAATAATAGCCAATATAATGAAGTTACTCTTGAATGCTAATAACAATAAGAATAGTAATAATGGTAACGGTAATACAAGTAGCATACGATATTGCGTGCACAGAAATGGATAACTTTACCTGGTGCAATCGATAATAGAAAAATTCGTCAGATATTTGCACCAGCGTAGACAATTTGTATTTAGTATGTCTTGATATTGTAGGTAGTTTATTCCAACTGTTATTTTTAGAGTATGACTACCCGATTACTCTGACTATATTGTTTATCGAGTTGTTTTTGTTAGTAGATCGTATCTGTCTACTTGGTTTGTAGTATTCAAACAAATTATACAGATAAATAGATGTAAACAAATGTCATTGCTTTTATTATTGAATTAATTTGTAAACTGTAAATAGTAATTTGTAGATTATTCTAAGTCTAATTGGAAGCCTGGTCAAATCTTTCATCAATTTATAAACCGTGACATTTACATGTTCAGATTAGTCATATGTTCGTCTTGTTACTGATTTGTGTGCAAGCGACTATTTGTATAAGTTTATCTGGAAATCGTATGCATAGATCATTACAATAGTCATGTTTAGATGTAACAAATAACCAATAGTTTGCAAAGCTATATTGATTCTATCTTCCGAATATAGAATAAATTGTAGTAACAAGATTTTCTATTGTTAAGTCGTATATGCTATTGCTAACTCCATTTTGTAGTTAGAATATGAGTATATAGTTAAATTTGTTATTTATATAAATATTATTTTAGTATATTAATGAGGTTTATTTGCTTGTTTAGAGATATTAATATGTTAATCACTATAGGGAATTAGCTAATGACAGTAGTGACGCTTTGCTATGTGTTGTAAGTTTCAACTTGCATTACATCAAGGATAAAGTCATAGTTTAATATTGTCAGCCTAAACGTTCTATTTTATTGATTAATCTATTATTTCGGTAAGTAGAAGTAAATAATAAAATGAAACTAATATATTTCATGAGTCACATATAATAGTTCCTACCTTGAACAGCTACCAAATTAAGAACACGTGATTGCAATGATCAAATAATATATATATATATATAACGACAGATAAAACCTGCAGAAATATTATATTACAATATACTATAATCTATTATATCACTGATTATGTTGCAAAATAGTTATAACTGATTTATAATATAGTATAATATATATATATATATATATATATATATATATATATAAATATGAAATATTTACTATATTTATATATGATCTTATTTATATATTCATATATGATCTTTTATTCTACATAGTCTAATATAGTGATGTATACTTAGTATATATAGTATGTATTATAGTTGTATAATATGTTATATCTAATAAAATCTTAATAAATACTAAATTTGAGGAGTTAAAAAATATAAATGTTTGTGTATGGTATTTGGAATGTATGTATATATATAGAAATGAAATAAACTATCTATCACTTACAAAAATAATAATTACTATGCAAATTTCTCTATTTATAAAATTATCAAAATTGCTTAAATATTGCATAATGCCGAACATTTATCTTATAAAACATTTTTTACAGAAAATTGATATGATTCAAAATTTGTATTTACATTAATTTTTTTTTATTTAATCTCATCAATAATAGAAATGCAAATAATATTGTTTTTTTTTGTTATATTGCATATTTGATAATTGTCATATGTGGTAAAGATATTAATTATGACAACCTAATAATATTATTATAACAAATATTTCATTTCAATCTAATTCTATATTTTTTAAACCATTGATTCCGAAGAAAATATAAATTGTTAAGTCATCTAAATCTAAAATAGGTGACAGTAATTACATTTGTTTTAACCTTACTAAAATATAATACGTTTAATTGTTCAACCTTTAAAAATGGTAACATACTAATCCATCTAACTGTATACATATATTTATCTAGATATCGATGTAATATATTCTATCACTATATATTACTGATATCTACTTTCTCAATTTTCGAAAATAATTGTAAAGTATTGAAAATTATATTTATAAAGTTACATATTCAAATATAACATTCTATATACTTCCAAACGTGGTTTTTTAAGCAATATATCTTCTGATGATGATTTATTAGACTTTAAAAAGTTATATTATCACTAATAATTAGAAATTATCCTCGACAATATTCAATGATTTCAAAATAAGGATTTCAATTTAATTAATTACGATATTTTACTACTTAAACTAAACTAATATGTTTTCAGAAATAACATATGTTATCCTTGTAATAATCGTTATCAATATTTTCAAATTATAATATCAATTCTAATTAGAGCATACTATATATAAATATATACTATAGTAATATTAAATATGGATCCATCAGGGTTCTGTTTTCGGAACGATTTTATTTATTTTATATATCAATGATATTGTTGGATACATATAACAAATGAATGCACAATTATTTTATTTGATGATGATACCAGCCTCACTTTTTATAATAACAGTAGTTTGGAGTTTGGAATTAATACTCAATATAGTACGTATCTGATTAAATAACTGTCTTTTTAATTATTTAACAAATAACTATTAATTTAACTAAACAAATGATATTATTTGTAATAAATATAAATATAATTTCATTATCCATATAAATAGTACTATAATATAGCTCTCCGAATCTATTAAATTCATTGATAATATAAATCATGAACAATTGAATTGTAAATTACTTATTAGTTCTGTTAACATTATGTATGCTCTGTCTGTATTGCGTAAATTAATAAATACTCTACCTTCACATATTTCCTTATCAATTGATTACTCTTTATTTCATAGCCGTGTTAATCACTGTTTCCATAACTAGAGGTATACACCATATCACGAGAGTATACTAAGTATTTCGCAAAATAGAATAATGCAATTAATTTTCAATTTAAAATGTCGACAGAACTCACAGAAAATATATAATGTAATAGAATAATGTATTTTAACAACATTATATATTATAACATCTGCATATTATTCATTGAACATTAAATATTTACAAATATAAACATTTATTTATATATATATATAAACTTAAATTTAAAATAACACAATATTTGATGCATAATTTAAATACTTTTATTTAAAAAGTGATGAATGATAATATTGACCAATTCCATGCAGGTTATTATGGAGCAATCTTCTGGTACTGCTTGAATATTTTCATTAAAGAAAGCAATTCGTTGAAGATTTCTATGAACAAAATTAAGGGCTTCATTTTTATTTGATATTCTTAATTTAAAATAATCAAATTTCAATCTCTGGTCTTATGAGTGTTTTTTTAAAAATATTATCTCTGTTTACTACTATTTTTTTAAAGGTATGCGGTATGCAACATCATGTATAATGTGTTTGTATATTGTGATTATATGACAAGTCAAAACATGAAGGGAATGGCTAACCCTTGGACTGATCAACCCGAGGAGACGTCACTTCACTTTAATTTATTATTATTATAATTGTTCTTTTTATAGAAATTATCATGAATACTTTATCTGTTTTTATTTATGTAATATACTATTTTGTTTAAATAACTTTGAAACGAGAATCGCTTCAAGTTAAACTTTAGTTAATATAGAAATTGATATCTACGTTTATTGTTTTTGGTAAATTAAATTCGATTCAAGTCATTATAAAAAGTGATATTATATTTACGGGAACAAATATTTTTAGCAAAAATTAATCTTGGGTATAAATATATAAACAACATAATGTATATATTATCATAAATGTACATTTTAAATCTATTCGATGTAGTGATTACTAACAAGTAATCATATGTTATCTTATGTTATTTTGTTATATTGTATTACAATATAATCCAGATATGTTATATGCATTAACTATGTATAACTAATATTCTGATAATTAATGGTAATCTTGGATAGTAACATATTGGTTACTCAGGGTTTTATCCAAGATTACCTTGGTAATCTTGGGTTTTATCATGCCAATTAATTGGAAGTATTTTTATAAAAATAATATATAATTATATATTTTTATAATTAATTTACTATAATATAATTAAATAATATTTAGAAAAATGGTAACAAAATGAATAGCATCAACACCGCCGTTAGTTATAAGATATAATACTGAGTTTACATATTTTTATAATAAAATCATAGATTACATAATTCCCTATTTGGATATAAACCACAATACTATCACTTTTCCTAAACGGGCTATGTCGAAATAATCACTAATAAGAAGAATGCTTTGTGATTCATTTATCAACACATGGATATTTCCAGGAATTAGTGATATTTGTAATATATATAGATATAGATATAATTAAATATATAGACTGTTATTAGCATTATATTTACCGCTTTAAATGAACAAATCAGATATTGATGACTTTATGTCTTACGTTTAGATCTGTTTGCTATAAGCTCATGCAACCAATGATATTAGTCCTTTTTTCATACGTAGGTAGTCAACTTCCTATCCACCAATCTCAACTATAGTATGAGTAAGTGATAGTACTTTTCTATAAAAGAGCCCGAATCTTTATCGTATTATCTTTTTTCAAGAATATATCGCAAGATTATAAATAATTTATATCCATTATGTTATATAATAACCTAACAAAACGTAGCAGGAATTTATTTTATCGAATATAGTATTGTTAATAATTCAAAGATAGTTAGAGTATATTATGTTTAAATAAAGATGATAAAGTAGAAAGTAAACAATAAACTTCGATATCACGTAGTTGTTGAATTTATTATTAACTAAGTCAATTATAATCACATTTAGATGCAATATTATGTACAAATAATATATTATTTGAGTTGTGTATGTAATACAAATGGTATCATACACTTATATATTTAACATATGAGGAATTCTCCTAGCTTATTAGTGATATTATATCTATACTTGTATCTACACCATTAGTAATGGTCAGGAGTAGACGATTATTCCTGGAATAGTCTACACATTTATCTAGCATATAGAACACATCAGTTATTTATACGATTTGCTATGAGTTATGACTATTCAGTATGACTTTAAAATCGGCTAATAACCAATCAACTAGAATTATTCGTTTTGAACAAACACAACAATTCAAGTATTTGATATCTGGCTTAATTTCCATTAATATATATTCCATTAGAAGTTGATACATTATCTTATGACATTCTCTGTAACATAATATCTATAAATTAAAAAACTTTCTATCGAAATTATTTTTAGAAAATAATAATACAAACAGTAGCTAATAACAATTCATTAGCGATGAATAGTATATATTTAAACTTTTAAATATACTTTATAAAATGTTGTTTTAAGATTCTATATATATATGTATGCAATACATGTTATGCATGTATTTACCATATTTACACTTTAATAACAATTGCACTATTATCTCTACAATGAAATTACGAATCACTTGAAAACGCCACCAAGAAAATATTTAAAACACAATTCATTGAATAGGATGAGGAGTAAAAGTGGGTCCTACGGGTGTAGGGTTTAATTCGGGTCATGGGAAGATAATTTATTATATTTAATACATTTACATAGTTTAGTTATATTACAATTTCATTCATTATAATGATATAAATATAATGATATATATATATAATGATATTATAATTATATACATACACCAAAAGGCACTCACAAAATTACAGATTCTAGAAGCATTTGAGTTATATGGTTCTTAAGTAATTTTATGATTTATGTATCACGAATTTAATTACTAATTGCACAAACTGATTGAATTATTGTCAGGTGGCAGAGTACAATATTGTTAAATACGAATACTAATTTATGATTCTCGGGTTATCCATTTGATCATATTACCTGATTTACGAGATATTATAAACATTTATCATCTAATACAGTAATAACATGTTTTTTCAAACTATCACATTGATTATATAAGGAAATTAGTTTGATCATATTTGGTTGACAATTACATATAGGATATTAATTACCTCATGTTTTAAGTGTGTATACTCATTGGGTAAGCTATTCAATACGTTATCATGTTTGAAGTGTGTAGTTATTGGGTAAGCTATGCAATACGTTATCATGTTTGAAGTGTGTAGTTATTGGGTAAGCTATGCAATACGTTATCATGTTTAAAGTGTGTAGTTATTGGGTAAGATATGCAATACGTTATCATGTTTGAAGTGTGTAGTTATTGGGTAAGCTATGCAATACGTTATCATGTTTGAAGTGTGTAGTTATTGGGTAAGCTATGCAATACGTTATCATGTTTGAAGTGTGTAGTTATTGGGTAAGCTATGCAATACGTTATCATGTTTGAAGTGTGTAGTTATTGGGTAAGCTATGCAATACGTTATCATGTTTGAAGTGTGTAGTTATTGGGTAAGCTATGCAATACGTTATCATGTTTGAAGTGTGTAGTTATTGGGTAAGCTATGCAATACGTTATCATGTTATTTATCATATAACAGATTTTCTTATCAAATCAAATCTTATTTCAGGTAAATTCAAATAAATTTAAATATTACTAGTTTACACTAATTATCCACTTTACACCTTACAAAGAATGTAATCGTAGTACACTAGGAACTCACTGTTTTAACAGATCATAAACACATAAACGCAGTTCAAATGTATTGCAGTAAATCTCTTATAGGAAGTCACTAGTTTATAATTTAGTTGATGATTTTTAAAGAAGGAAAACTAGACAATAATTAAAATGCTACATTTATATTTATTGTAATCTGTTCATGGTAGCCAAGAGGTAATCTCGTAATGTACCCTTCAGATTGTATAGAGAACATAAAAACAGACGTTAATTTACTAATCAATGGGTTTTCTTCAATTGAAATTCAATATATCCTATGTTCATTTTTACTTTTACAATTCCTAGTCGAAATACAACTGTAGAGTTTATATTGAACACTGAGAATGACTTTATTGTCTTAGGATTGCTGGTTAATACTCTTTTCAAGTGTTTTTATATTGAATCAATATCAAACTATCAGAATATTAAAGCACTATATAAATATATATGTTTATGTATTTTATAAGCTATATATGATATATTGCAAGTATATAAATGAATTACTTTATTCAATCTAATAAAGCCTGCATGTTATAAAGCCTGTATGTTATAAAGTCTATATGTTATATTTAGTAAACAGTTTAATTTCTACCCTACATTTATTTATCTAAAGACACTTTGAAATTATTAAGAAATTCGTAGCAATAATAAGTGAAAGTAGTTTTCATGTTTTTTTTTATTAAATTGAACACTCCGCGTAATTTGTCTAGCTACATTTGTAAAAAGTATAATGGTGAAATGAGTAAAATTAATCGACGGCGCCATCTCCTCCTGTCACCAGGTGGCGGCATCGCGTCTCCTCCTGTCACCTGGTGGGCTACTCCTTGTTACGGCAGACGAGCACGGGGCAGGTAGAGTGGTGTACTACGTAGTCGCTTACGGACCCCATGATGGTCCTACGTATCTTACCCAGTCCACGGGTACCTGTAAGATGGTAGCGTGAGTAAATCCACCCACCTTCACTTCCCTATCTCAACATCCCTCTCCCTCTCCCTATCCCACCATCCCACTCCTTCCTCACCTTATATCTCTCCCTTTTTCCCAATCTCACCATCACTCTCTCCCTATCTCACATTCAACCATCAATCTCCTTTTCCACACTTCATACTATATCCATCTACTAATCCCCCCTCCCTTACACTCCCCTCCCCTCCCCTCGCTAACCCATCACAATGTAAGAAGCATCCTCTGCTTTAGCAGTTTTACAGATATACTCTCCGGGCTTTTCAAAATCCGCAACGAAATGACCCCTCACCTAAAGAAACATTTGTAAGGGCTTGTGGTAAGAATTCGTAAAGCTTTTTAATAGCAAATACAATTGTTTTATTGTTTACTGCTACCTTCATGTAATGGAAGCATATTAGGGTTATAGGTTGGTCGACAATATATTTATTAATTCCCTCAATAAATCCTCCAATATCTCATGCTAAATCCTACGACCTCGATGGGTGGAATGTTCACTTTTAGCGTAGTTTGTAAAGGTGGTAGAGTGTACAGGAGTTAAGGGTAGAGTGTAGTGGGGGTAAGGGTAGAGTGTAGTGGGGATAAGAGTAGAGTGTAGTGGGGGTAAGGGTAGAGTGTAGTGGGGGTAAGGGTAGAGTGTAGTGGATGTAAAAGTAGAGTGTAGTGTGGGTAAGGGTAGAGTGTAGTGGGGATAAGAGTAGAGTGTACATGGGGAAGGGTAGAGTATAGTGGGGGTAAGGGTAGAGTGTAGTGGGGGTAAAAGTAGAGTGTACAGGGGGAAGGGTAGAGTGTAGTGGGGGTAAGGTTAGAGTGTATAGGGAATACAGCGCTCACATTCCACAGACCGTCTAGCTCCTCGCGAATATATCCTAAATGGTCTCGACGAGTTTAATTTCGCGGGTCGTTGGTTTGAGATAGACATCGTGCCGAGACGAGAATGTACGCGAATCAATAATGTAAACACACGGATGATAAAAATCATGCGAAGATAATGTAAGATAAATTCCTGAGAGGATACTAGACGACATTTATATTTACTGTTTACCGAATACAAAAACGGCTTTTATAAAAACGAAATCGACTACCAACGAATGTAGATTCTGAGAACATGCCTCGTGTATACAGACCACGAAACCTTGAATATAAACATAGTAAGTTGCTATAATTACTTCGGTACAAAGTATTTATGAATACAATAATGTAACTCGAGAATGTTTGTAAAAGTAGTAAAGATAATATTTGTATTTTGTAAGAAATATTAATATTTATCACTTAAGTGAGATTATTGTTATATACACACACACAAAAAACACAGTCAGGGGAAGATGTTAAGTATAGATTAGCAAAGTATAGATTAAAAAAGTAAAAATCATTGTAGCATATATCATTAAAGTTAATATAACTAAAGTATAGATCACAAAAGTGTATCTAATATTTAGATAAGATAATTTATAGATCAATATCAGATATATTTGTACCTACTGAATTGTAATATTTGATCTATATTATAGGTAATACCAATTAATACAACATAAGAGTATTGAAATTCTATATATGCAATCTAATGAAACAAATGATCACATATAATATAATACCTTTTAAGAATATCATACGAAAGAATTGTGATGGTTATTATTGATATTATGGGATATAATAACAGATATAGATATATAATTAATATTACAAGTCATGTATCAATATCATCACATTCAATATCAAATACACACATATGCACATTAGTGGCTTATGGACTAATATATAATTATGCTTAGTAGGATTTAGGGCAGAATAATTTAAACAATTTAATTTTAAGATTTATATATTAAATACTAGTTTTCAATGACTTGTTTATTAATAATTACATTCTTATTGATTTTATGCTAAATTATGCAATATTTGAACTTATATAAATTGATATGTAATTAATTATCTATTAGTATATTTTCTGTTATTCAATTTAATATAATTTATGTAGATACACTCAGTTTGTACTTGGTAAAGTATTGATAATAATTAGGTCTAAGATAAGAAATATTGTATATCAATAGTTATACAATTGATTTTATCAAAAATAGAAATATCTGTACTACATATTGAAGTATATATTTATATTTATTTATATATTATATTTATATATTAAATAATATTTATACAATAATCTAATTTTAATAATATTAGTGATATTACACAGGTAATAACAAATATCCAGTATAACTAAAGCACTTAATAAATTGTATTGAACTTTCTTAGTTTACATACCTAATACTCACTATGTAGTAATAGTACCACATGGTAGCACTCAGTACTCAGTAGTAATATTCATTGCATTCAATGAAAGCTACTAACATTTTTCTCTGTGAATAATTTCATGTATTTATCCTTCAGAGCAGCCCACTTGTGTTTACCTGACTGAACTTGATTCTCATAGGCTATGGGTGAAGGATTGTGTGACTTATAGGGTGGAGTGGTGTGTGACTTAGAGTGTGTGATTTATAGGGTAGAGAGGTGTGTGACTTAGAGTGTGGAGAGGTGTGTGACTTAGAGTGTGTGATTTATAGGGTGGAGAGGTGTGTGACTTAGAGTGTGGAGAGGTGTGTGATTTATAGGGTAGAGAGGTGTGTGACTTAGAGTGTGGAGAGGTATGTGATTTATAGGGTAGAGAAGTGTGTGACTTAGAGTGTGGAGAGGTGTGTGACTTAGAGTGTGTGATTTATAGGGTGGAGAGGTATGTGACTTAGAGTGTGTGATTTATAGGGTGGAGAGGTGTGTGACTTGAGTGTGTGATTTAGAGGGTGGAGTGGTGAGTGAATGAGTGTGTGTATGAGTGAAAGAGTGTGAGATTGAATGAGTGAGTGAGTGAGTAAATGAGTGAGTGAGTGAGTGTGTGAGTGAGTGAGTGAGTGAATGAGTGAGTGAGTGTGTGAGTGAGTGTGTGAGTGAGTGAGTAAGTGAGTGAATGAGTGAGTTAGTGAATGAATGAGTGTGTGAGTGAGTGAGTGAGTGAGTGAGTGAGTGAGAGAATGAGTGAGTGAGTGTGTGAGTGAGTGAGTGAATGAGTGAGTGAGTGTGTGAGTGAGTGTGTGAGTGAGTGTGTGAGTGAGTGAGTAAGTGAGTGAATGAGTGAGTTAGTGAATGAATGAGTGAGTGAGTGAGTGAGTGAGTGAGTGAGTGAGTGAGTGAGCGATAAGTGATCGAGTGAGGAGTTTTTCAGTTAAATATGCATAAATTCATAATCTCTGGGTGCATATCAATACACAAACATTTTAAATAGAAATGGCGCGACAACGGAAAATCTATGAAAGGTCAAAGGTTGGAAACATCGCTGTTGTTTTTGCAGTTCATATGACTGTACAATATTTGATCGACGGAATCTAAATATAACTGACAAACAGAGAAAAACATAGACAAGTATTTGACTGAGATTATGTTGGAAGAGAGAGAAGCATTATTGATGTATTACAATGATTAACGGCATTATCTATTCTTACACCCTCTAAAACAATGTTAAGGCATCTTAAACCACATCTAGGAGAAATAGAGAGGGAGGGGATGAGGGAAGGTAAAGGGAGATGGAGATAATGTAAGTATTAGCGTGTGAATAAATATATATACGTTTGTTTGTATGCTACTTATTATGTGGAGAAATCAATGTAGAAGAAAAACATAAATTTAATGGTGTCGCGGGTAAGATTGATGAGCCAGGAAATGCCTGGAAATGCTTGCAAGTGCACATAGGGAATAATGGCGCGTAGAATAACCAGAAGAACAATTGAATTCGTTATTACAGAGCAAACAGACTGGTTTTATAGCAGCGGGGTTATGGTAGGGGAATGGCTTAAACAGAGTTTAGCGTGGCGTGATATAAAGTTCAATTCAATTACTGCGTACTTATAACATATCATAATACTACGGTATATGAACTTAGGATTAATTAGGAAAGATATTAAAAGATATAAAATACAAATAGTATCAATTACATGCCACTAAATATTCTAAATACGTATATATAAATATATATATATAGAGTATATTTAGTACAGTTAGTCTATATCTATTCAATGCATTAATAATACAGTTTTTGCTAGCTAAGTAAATGCTGTTGATTCTTTAGTTTAAATAATTAATAATTCAAAAGATCTAAATATAAAATAATCCCTTAAAGAATATGGAATATTCTGAAATTAAAGTTAATTTTATATATAAATGGCTTAATTTATATTCACAATTTCCTTTTTTGTTATAAACCATACAATAATAATGAGAATAAATATATATAGTTATTATATAAACATAGTTATATCTTATTATTATAGAGATCAAATCTGATCATATATTATTAGAAATTAAATAAATATTATTTATAATTAAATGTATTACTACAAATATAAGATTAGTATATACTTATTATAATTTAAATTAAAAAACAGTTTATAATATAATATAATAATATTAGAATTGATATTAGATTTTAGAAAGAACAATTTGCAAATAGGAAATCAAATAAAATAAACAAGTGATTATTTATAAATCTTATAATAAAATCTGATAGATTTTATTTTCAGAATTTGAATAAGATATTAATTAAATAACAGTTATTTTAAAAAGTTATATCTATACAATATTTTTAATAATAAATTATTATTTAATTAATATCTGTAAATATGCAATATAAGATTAAAATAAAAAATAGATTATAATTCAATGTATTACAAATATTTTGGAAATTACAATAAATTGGTAAATTCTTCTATGATTATTGTTTTATATCATCAAATGGATGTATCGTATGCAAATAATTGTATTATTAGATATTAACACGCTTGAGATTTTATATTAATATTAATTAGATTTAAAGATATCATAATTTATTTTTAATATTTAAAAGTCATTATCAATACAATTTATGCTATTAATAGTTATAGTAGACCAAAGACCTTGTAAGTGGACAATGTCCACTGGCCATAGACTTGTGTATTACGTCATTGATTCACAGATTATTTACAATTGATAGTCGATGATGTCCAATTGATAAAGTCAACTATTTCCACAGAACAGAAGGTAGACAATAGAGACCGACTACAGGAGAGCATTTCATAGTAACTCGTACAATGCTTACAAAGGCGTCGAAGGTCAATACATCGAGGCAATAAGGAAGCAGCGACGTAAACACGGTCGCGGGCAACAGCGGATAAGTCGGACTAGTGTAAACCAGGACCCAAACCCAAAACAAGGTAAGGCAATAGAATGCGAGGAGTACATTTACATAGAGGATTATTTATATAAATAATATTAATATATCGGATTCACAGACATCCTGTTTAAACAATAAAAATATATATATAGTTTTGTATATATTATATATATATATTATGTCTATATATATATATAACAATTAACCTATTATTATAAACATGACGAGTATTCCATATATAGAACACTACTAACATTCACGTGTGGGAAGTGCAGGCATGTCTTGAGCGTGGGCGAGAATCACGTAGTTTTTGGATCTATGGACGTTGTTCACATACCCTGCGTTCGAGTGGCGGCGTGTTATAGTACAATATGTACCCGAACCATAACTCGTAAGTGTATATGAAATTTAACTCTAGGTTTTAACTGTCCACTACAAACATTGAAAAAAAATGTAATTGAAAATTATTATTTTATAATTTTATAGCCGGATACTTTTACCAATCGCACATAAATAATATCTATTAGATATATAGAAAACGCAAAGATTTAGAATAAATAATTTAACAAGTGTTAATTTTACACCAAATTTAGCTCACGACTAAAAATAGTATTAAAATTAATGAAAGTAGGTGTTACTTATAGTACTAATACTAATAGTAGTAGTTGGTGAAACACAGAATTAATTAAACTAATAACAGTATTCATTATAAATATTACATTAATTTAAAATAATATAAAATATATTATTTTATTAATAATTAATTATAAATTATCAGTAAATTATATTTAAAATTGTTAATAAACACAATTTTTTATTAATAATTATGTAATGATAATATAATTTAAAATACAATATTGAATTATGGTTATATTTTATTTTCATTTTTAATAGAATTTATAACGGAATTAAAATGGTCATTTATAAAAAATATTAGATAAAATAAATTAATTAATAAAAAGTATAATTATTATTTAATTTGATAATTAAATTAATATAATATGCTTATTAAATTCGCTTCATCTATATTATACATTTCATGAATAAATTACACTAACACATAAAGCATTGTTCTGCCTGTGGACTTCCGTCGATAGCGATAACTACTTTGGTATCGTTAGCAGTTGCTTGAGACGACTCGGACATGATTTATATTTTGGAGTAAAAATCTACTAGGCCCAAAATAAACAAATAAAACTAATATTTTTATTCTGAAATATTCAATTGGATTGGTCAATCTATCTACCAATGATAATATTAATAGGCGTGTTAAAATGTCATAACAAACATTTAATATTTCGTAATTTTTTATCTAAAATTATCTCTTTTTCGATGTTAACTTGTAATATAAATATATTTTTAAATAGTTAATTTAATAAGATTACAATAGAAATATTGTTGTATGCATTAATGTTGTTATATAAGTGTTGTGACATTTATGTAATCTTATTTGCAACTTTTAAAAACATTTAAAAGTTTAAAACTTTTAATAAATATTAAAAAAAATATAAGTGATAATAACTGATGTGCATATTTATTTTTCAGTTATTATACAGTTACTCCCTTCCATTTAATTTATAGTTAGTATGCATATATTATATTATCATATTATTACCTTCTGCTCATCAAAATTAGGTTTAACACATTTATTGTAATATAAAAGTAATTTTGTGCTAAATTACAACTCTATGAATCAGTATTATTAATTAATCAGTAATACGAATGCGTATTATTATAATATAATATAATACTTCCATAAAAGTATAACCACTAGAATAATATTATATTTTAGAATTTATAGTGTATTATAGAATGCAATATTATCAATCAGGTATATAATATTAAAATAAAAATAATACTATTCTTAGATTCTAAATCCTACAAAGTTTGTATACAAATATATGTATATCATATACTCTATTTAAATAAATGGGTATATTTATATTGCGATATATCTCCAAGTTAAATTTAAAACTTAATTAACTGAAATTAAAATAATATGTATATTATTGGAAATCTTTCACATTTTATCAAGTTTTAATTTATTAAAGTGTTTAATTGCGTGTAACGTTATTCTGCGATCCTGATTTGACTTCAACGTATTCTTTTGTCAATCTCTACAAATATCCGTAAATAGTGATATTATACTACAACTACATCCCGTATATAAATAAATAGTAAGTATATACCTATATTATATAACATTATATAATATTTATCAATAATTTAATTTAGTATTAATGCGGTTGCCTTAAAAATAATCTATCTGCTAAAAGATATGATTACGCATAAGGATATATTTCTATTTTTTATAAACCTATTTCTTGTATTATGGATTTTAAACGATTTAATGAATACAGAGTTTCAAATTTCGATTATTTATATAATTTTAATTGAGAAATAATTTTCTGTATATAATCCGTTACACTTTTTTTATTACATATACTTGATATACATTGATTTCATACCATCTATTATTATCGTAATTTATGTTTGAAAACGAGCAAGTCATAAAAACTAGACTTATATAGTTAATATAATAGAATTGTTTATTTAGACATAACGTATCTAAATTTACATGTGAATATGGTAGGGCATCTCTATTTCAATACATTGTTTTTAGTATATGTTACATGCTATGTACAGTGTAAATTGTACACCGTATTATAATTTAAAATAAAAATGTACAATGAATTTATATTACATGTAAATTATAATAATCTAATTAATTTAAAATAAATACAGGATTATTCAATTGATTAAATAAAAATTACTTTAGTTAAGAAATTAAATCTATTTTTTTGATCTCAAAATGAATACAATTTCATAGGAATTCTTTTTTTCTGATTAATATATTTACACCTTTAAGATATTTACACTTTAATATATTTACACCTTAAGATATTTACACCTTTAAGATATTCACACCTTTAAGATATCGATTGGAGTTCATACAGAAATTGTTAACGCAGATATTCATTGATATAGAAATACCTGTCAACAATACTCATTTTACCTTTTTATTAATAGATTTCTATTGTTCTCGTCACTTTCTGAACAGATAATAAATCTTCTTTTATTGTGACAATCGGAAATCATATCGAACCATGAAAATATAAAACATGGAGAATTGTATACCGAATATATAGTGTACAATAAGATCTATTGATTATAGAATTTACAGCTATAAATATTAATACATATTAATAGGACTACTTAGTAGAACTGTACTAGTTCCCACTCCCACTTCCTCATCCTCATAATCTCCCTCTTCCTCTCTTTATCCCTTTCCCTCTCCCTCATCATCTCCCTCTTCCTCTCTTTATCCCTCTCCCTCTCCCTCATCATCTCCCTCTTCCTCTCTTTATCCCACTCCCTCTCCTTATCCCACTCCCTCTACCTCTCTCTCTCCCTCTCTTTATCCCACTCCCTCTCCCTCTCCTTATCCCACTCTCTCTACCTCTCCCTCTACCTCTCTCTCTCCCTCTCCTTATCCCACTTCCTCTCCATCTCCTTCTCCCTCTCCCTCTCCTTATCCCACTCTCTCTACCTCTCCCTCTCCCTCTCTCTCTCCCTCTCCTTATCCCACTTCCTCTCCATCTCCCTCTCCCTCTCCTTATCCCACTCTCTCTACCTCTCCCTCTCCATCTTCATCTCCCTCTCCCTCTCCTTATCCCACTCTCTCTACCTCTCCCTCTCCCTCTCCTTATCCCACTCTCTCTACCTCTCCCTCTCCATCTTCATCTCCCTCTCCCTCTCCTTATCCCACTCTCTCTACCTCTCCCTCTACCTCTCTCTCTCCCTCTCCTTATCCCACTTCCTCTCCATCTCCTTCTCCCTCTCCCTCTCCTTATCCCACTCTCTCTACCTCTCCCTCTCCCTCTCCTTATCCCACTCTCTCTACCTCTCCCTCTCCAACTCCATCTCCCTCTCCCTCTCCATCTCCCTCTCCCCCTCCTTATCCCACTCTCCCTACCTCTCCCTCTCCATCTCTATCTCCATCTTCATCTCCCTCTCCCTCTCCTTATCCCACTCTCTCTACCTCTTCCTCTCCCTCATACACCTTATATCTCATCGAATGCAGATGCCTGACTGACAGAGATCATAAGATGGATCTATATTTGCTGTACTATGTCCTGGTGATTCTGTCTCTAATTGTACACACCACTTCCGATGATTCCTCTGGCTCTTCAAATGAGAAAAGCAAGAGAAAAAGAGGTTTATTGAGATTAGCGGGGCAGGAGTACTCGCATTTCTAACTACTCCTTTTGAGCAGTATGAGTTGTTTACTTCGGCCATTGGTAACTTCAGAATAATTTTCGCCTTTTGTAGCAATTTATTACACAAAAAATGATGTTTTATAAGAAAATAACATTCTATAAGTTGCAGGTTGATAAAACTGTGTTTCAGTTATATTTCAACAGTTCATTATATTCGGAAAACAAATTATGCTCATATTCGAGGACATCAAATGTAATTTCTCTTTTAAGTTTCTAATTTTCTCAATAGGGTTTTCTTTCAGATGTAATGATGTGATCTTTTACGTTGAAAATATCTTTTCTCTTTTAATTCCTGGTTTCAAAATATTTTTTATTTCCAATACAATTATAAAATTTTATATTTATATATTTTTCGAAGATAAATAATTAATATGTTCTATGGGTGTTTTAGATAATATATATTATTTGGATGCCGGTAATTTTTTCCCAATATCCGAATACCACCGTAAAATCCACTGTCATCCCTGCTCCACCTGTTCTGCGCTACAGATTGCGAAGCTTGGCAGAACTGGACGAAATGTCAGAATTGCTCGCGAAGACGTTCTCGCTTCTGTTTCATAAACCGTCGGCTCGACAACTACATCGTCGAGTTCGGCTCGGAAGAATGCTGCAAAGGTGACTGCTATGGTCCTCGCCCCACTCCGCCCCACTCCGCTCCACTCCGCTCCACCCCGCCTACTAACCGTCCCCCTATCCTGTTGCTTTCGATCTCGCCCATTAATAACTACTATTTCTCTGTCATAGCCCCCACCGGCACTCTGGTTTTTTAGACAACAAATTACTTTAGTAAATGTCATGAGATTCATTTCGTTGGCTGGCAATGTTTAGTTAATTGAACCTTTTTTTCCGGTTAGATTTTTTTTACCTTTTTTTTATATGTTGTCTAAAATATCTGTTTAATTGGTATTATTTTAATTATTTTTAATTGATATTAATTGTTAATTATTAATTAATTTTAATTAAGGCCAAGCATTTTACACAATATTTTGAATGAAGATTATTTATTATTTAATTTAAATTCAATAGTACTTTTGTATTTGACTTCGAATAATCTTCTTTTTATTTTATTTGTTAATTGGCTAATTATTGTTAACAAAATTTCAAATTAAAAATTATTATTTTAAGAATCTGAATTTGCTGCTAATTTTAACTCACAAATCTTTTTAAGAACCTCATTTTCAATTGTTTATCTAGCTATTGTTTGAATTATTAATAATGATATATTAATACTCATTTAAAAAAAAATAGAATTTATTATCAAATTCATAAATACTAATTTAGAATATGAATTATATTAAAGAAACTTTAAACAAATTTATTATTTTCAATTATTTATCCACTTTTTCCTTATACTTTTAACAATATTCTATTGATATGCTATAGAATATTAATGTAGAATAATGTAGAATCTTGCTATGTGATATAAATTAAATATTCTACATATATTTTCATTAAGATATTCTGTTATAGTAATTTATATATTTCTGTATTTATTTATTTTGTGAATTTGAATAAAAGTGTATTTTTAACTGTATTATTAACCTCTATAAAATTAAATTTCCATATTAGATATTAACATTTCATTTCAAAAATGTTTAAAATAGATATTAAATAAACAAAAGTTAATACAAATTATTTAAAAAATCGATAATTTATAATATTAACTAGGTTTTATGTTTTGGACTATTACAAATATATTTAGTATTTTTAGAATTTTATATATATTTAATAAAATTAACAAAGTTAAATGCAAATGGAAATGTTTGAGTGAAAAAAGTGAGAATTTCTATCACATTAATAATTAAATCATTGTGAGTTGCTAAAGGAATTCATTTAGTCGTCGTATTTCTTTTTTAAGCCCATTTCTAGTCTGGTGAGTTCTAATCTGTACACAATTTTATATATAAATCTCTTTTAAATATTTATAATATTCAATAACTAAGTATTAACATATTAATGTAATGTATTAACTTTTATAACAGTAAATAAATTTACTATAATGATTTATTATTAATATTTTGTTAACAATTGCTTAAGAATTTTATGCATCCCCCCACATAACCCAAACCCAAACCCCACAAACCCTATAAAACTCACACACCTTTCTGACATACATAACCAAACAGTAACTCACATATCCCCACTGTTTACAATAAACTCTACACTATCCCATAGGACCCTACATTACCCCATAGGACCCTACACTACCCCATAGGACTCTATATTACCCCATATAACCCTACACTATCTCATAGGACCTTACACTACCACATATGACTCTACACTACCCCATAGGACCCTAAACTATCCCATAAAACCCTTCACTACCTAATAGAACCATACTTTACTCACTCACTCTTTTATTACATACTCTTACACTTTCCCTCACACTCCTACACTTTCTTACAACTCCTACACTTTCTTACAACTCCTACACTTTCTCACACACTCCTACAGTTTACCACACACTCCTACACTTTCTTACACACTCCTAAACTTTCTCACACACTCCTACACTTTCCCTCACACTCCTACACTTTCTTACAACTCCTACACTTTACCACACACTCCTACACTTTACCACACACTCCTAAACTTTCTCACACACTCCTACACTTTCTTACATACTCCTACACTTTACCACACACTCCTACACTTTCTTACAACTCCTACAGTTTACCACACACTCCTACACTTTCTTACACACTCCTAAACTTTCTCACACACTCCTACACTTTACCACACACTCCTACACTTTATCACACACTCCCACACACTTTCTCACCAACTCCCACACACTTTCTCACCAACTCCCACACACTTTCTCACCAACTTCCACACAATTTTTCACCAACTCCCACACACTTTCTCACCAACTCCCACACACTTTCTCACCAACTCCCACACACTTTCTCACCAACTCCCACACACTTTCTCACCAACTCCCACACACTTTCTCACCAACTCCCACACACTTTCTCACCAACTCCCACACACTTTCTCACCAACTCCCACACACTTTCTCACCAACTCCCACACAATTTCTCACCAACTCCCACAAACTTTCTCACCAACTCCCACAAACTTTCTCACCAACTCCCACACACTTTCTCACCAACTCCCACACACTTTCTCACCAACTCCCACACACTTTCTCACCAACTCCCACACACTTTCTCACCAACTCCCACACACTTTCTCACTAACTCCCACACACTTTCTCACCAACTCCCACACACTTTCTCACCAACTTCCACACAATTTCTCACCAACTCCCACAAACTTTCTCACCAACTCCCACAAACTTTTTCACCAACTCCCACACACTTTCTCACCAACTCCCACACACTTTCTCACCAACTCCCACACACTTTCTCACCAACTCCCACACAATTTCTCACCAACTCCCACAAACTTTCTCACCAACTCCCACACACTTTCTCACCAACTCCCGCACACTCTTGCTTTCTATCGCATATCTACGCTTTCATATATATCTCTACTTTTTCTTTTAAAACTACTTCTTAAATGCATAATATCTATCTACACATAAATGAAATTTTCATTGTATCTCATGCCAATCAGATAGATGTCTAGTTAGATATCTAGTTAGATAATTACTTAGATGTTTAGTTTGATATCTAGCTATATGTATAGTTAGATGTTTAGTTATGTGTTTAGTTATATGTATAGTTAGGTGTTTAGTTATATGTTTAGTAGTTTTTTTTTTATGTGTTTAGTTATATGTTTAGTTAGATATGAAGTTAGATGTTTAGTAAGATATTTAGTTAGATGTTAGCTAGATGTTTAGTTAAATGTTTAGTTAGATGTTTAGTTAGATGTTAGTTAGATCTTTAGTTAGATCTTTAGTTAGATGTTTAGTTAGATGTTAATTAGATGTTTAGTTAGATGTTAGTTAGATGTTAGTTAGATGTTAGTTAGATATTAATTAGATGTTTAGTTAGATGTTTAGTTAGATGTTTAGTTAGATGTTTAGTTAGATGTTAGTTAGATGTTTAGTTAGATGTTTAGCTAGATGTTAGTTATATGTTTTGTTAGATGTTTATTTAGATGTTTATTTAGATGTTTAGTTATATGTTTAGTTAGATGTTAGTTAGATGTTTAGTTAGATGTTTAGTTAGATGTTAGTTAGATGTTTAGTTAGATGTTTATTTAGATGTTTAGTTATATGTTTATTTAGATGTTTAGTTATATGTTTAGTTAGATGTTAATTAGATCTTTAGTTAGATGTTTAGTTAGATGTGTAGTTAGATGTTTAGTTATATGTTGTTAGATGTGTAGTTAGATGTTTAGTTAGATGTCTAATCAGATGTCTAATGGCTTGTCAATTAAAAAGATAATTAAGTGATACTGAGAACTTCTAAATTGTGAAATTTACGTGATTTTTGACACTAGTCGATTTCTCTCTCCATTGCAGACAAAACATCGTTTGCGATCGGCACTACATCGCTACCATCATTCATCACCGAGACCACGCCCACTCCCGCCACCACTTACGCACTTCCCACAGACGATATCGTTCCCGTGGTTACCGTAAATCCATTCATGACTACACGACTCGTCGATCGTACTTCCACGACCACCGCGACCTTCTCTACTGCCAGCACTATTACCGCCAAACCTACTACTACGACTGCTACTACCACCGCCGACACTTCGGGCCCCGCGGGACCCATCGCTGACCCCGCCCCAACCCGCGTCCTTGAGAATTTAAGCACCAGTACCAGTGACCCTATCTCAAGCACAATATCATTACTCTACCCATTCTCCACTTCTGAAACTACATACACAGATTTGCAATCTGTTGCCTCCTTTTCTTCTTTTTCTAAAGGTGACTCAATAAACCCAAACCCCATTAAACCTACTACTAGTAGCACCACTACTGATAAATCTCATTCTCTCTTCTCCACTCCTATTACTAAACACGCCCCCATTACTACCACCACCCCTACATCTACTACTACACAATCTCCCATTACTACCACCACCCCTAAAACTACTACTACACAAGCCCCTATTACTACCACTACCCCTACACCTACTACTACACAAGCCCCAATTACTACCACCATCCCTACATATACTACTACAGAAGCCCCTATTACAACCACCATCCCTACACATACTACTACAGAAGCCCCTATTACTACCACCATCCCTACACCTACTACTACAGAAGCCCCCATTACTACCACCACTCCTACACATACTACTACAGAAGCCCCCATTACTACCACCACCCCTAAACCTACTACTACAGAAGCCCCTATTACTACCACCATCCCTAAACCTACTACTACAGAAGCCCCCATTACTACCACCACCCCTAAACCTACTACTACAGAAGCCCCCATTACTACCACCACCCCTAAACCTACTACTACACAAGCCCCAATTACTACCACCACCCCTACACCTACTACTACACAAGCCCCCATTACTACCACCAACCCTACACCTACTACTACAGAAGCCCCCATTACTACCACCATCCCTACACCTACTACTACAGAAGCCCCTATTACTACCACCACCCCTAAACCTACTACTACACAAACCTCCGCTACCGTTACAAGTTTAAATTCATCTTCACCGGAACTATCGACTAAAATATCCCCCGCGACCTCTATGACCCCCAACACACGCGTGACCTCGTCCGCCCCGGACTCGACCACAGCCTCCGATGACTCCGCCGCCATTTCTCTCGTCACGTCTTCGCAGTCTTGCTATATATGCTACGGGAAGATGTGTACTTATCACAACGCCTGTCAATCAAATCACACGTGGTGTCAGACTACAGTGAAATATCTTAATAAAGAC
>OZ038312.1:44185446-44212946 GCA_964035775.1 Osedax frankpressi
CATGGTCTATTAAAAATGCAACATTATTTTAAAAATTATAATTTTAACAATTTAAAATTCTTTTTATTATTATTACTATTAACATTTATTAAGTCTATATTAGTATACATATTAATGATTAATATACTTTTTATAAAATTTTATCACAAATTACAAAGGAATGTTTATAAAATATGATTATATATATCAAAATAATAATAAATTTAAGAATATATACAAATTAAATTGAAATAATAATTAACTTAATTATTTGATTGAATAAAAAAGAGTAACAATTAAAATAAATTCATACATTTATTAAGACAGAAATAAAGGCGTTGATTAAATAAATATGTATTACCCAAAAAAGTTTTGTTTTGATGAAAATCTACCCATTAATTTCCTTTCTAAAAGTGTCGCATGTATACGCCCATCTCTTTCTTCCGGAGATGAAATTACCGACGATATCTGCGAAACTAATCGTACATGTCTTTCAACTGATTGAGTATGAGAAGGATATTTGTCGAAAGTAAATATGGGTACATCCACAGCGATATATTAGTTAAAAAGGTCTCAATTTTTTATATCAAAATATTTTTACTTTTTCAGGAATATTTTCTGAGCGACATCTTTTGCGTTTTCTTTGTACAGCATTTCTATGACGGTTACTTCTTGTAATAATACCCAAATCAAGTAACAATGAGGATATAATTGCAGAGGGGAATATCAGGAATTGAATAACATTCAGCCATTTTCATCTTATTTTCATAAGGATGCTAATTCCTATAGCAATAGATATTATCTATGAGAACACATATCCCTTTATAATTAAATAATATAATATAATGAATTTTACGGTAACTTTATCAAAGATACTACTAAGAAAAGATATCTCATACACATATAAAGATTGGGAGTGTAGATATCTTTCTTTTGTGGGAAGTTTTACTTGGATTTAAATATAACTTTGTATTTAATAATATTTCTTAGTTACTTTCATAGTCCTCAGTTTGTATTCCAGGAGAAATGTGAGAATACGGATCACTCCTGGAAGATTCAAATTCACTAAGAAATATTAATTATAAGTTTTTAATAATTAATGTTAGCAAAGGAAACCAATGTAAATGTATTATCTTATCTCTTGAACATTATATGTAGCTTTTAATATAAAAATAAAATACAAACATATGTAATTTATTAATATGTCAATTAAAAGTAAACCTTATTAAGTAATGATGATAAACAAATGTGAATATAATTAATGTTAATACATATCAATATTATTAAAAATAAAACATTTAATTAATTTAATTATATAACTGAATAATTTCATAATAAACATTAATGTTATTTAAATATCATATTATTTATAAAATAGTTTTATAACAAATACTACTTTATAATTTATTATAATTTGTAATACTAATGAAATGTTCTGTGGCATAAGTGATATCTGCATTCTCACCCTGCTCTGGATAGACGTAGATGGTGATTGGGTTTGAATACACATTGAACGTGTAGATCTTTGGTCCTTTAAGAATGAAACTTCTGATACAGGAACTCTCTTCTCCCGTGGACAGGCGCAATAATGACCTTTGAACTTACGTGAGCAAATATCAAATAATTTATCATACTTAGCGAAATGCATTTCACGGTTTTCTTCGTATTTTGGAGAGTTTATGCATTTTCTTAATAAAATTACTTCATCTAAATAACGAGTAAGTTTTTTTAAAGCTGAATTCTAAGCATATTTTGGAAGTGAAAATTGTTTCCAAATTTCTATTAGCCGATCAAAAGTTTCTTTTTTTGTGATTACATAATTCGCTACAAAAACGAATAAAAAATGTCGATAAACATCAACAAAAGTAGGTAATCTCTTAAAAGACATAAACTGCGGTGTAAAATATTCAGTTCTACGTCTCTTAGGGTATCTAGGAATGGTAATAGTAAATAAAAAATATTATTAAAAATTAAAAATTTTAATATAAACAATAACAAACGCCATGCATTATAGAAAAGCTACGAAATATTTTTCACAAATTAAAATTTTCAAACGGTCAGTTCTTGACCGATACCCCATTAAAAAATAAAATTCCTTTAAAATTAGGATCTTATTACTTATATTTAAAACATATGTGTATTCGGACAGAATCCCAGGAAAACGATCACCCAAACCCTCCTTTCCCTCTCCCTTTCATTTCTTTCTACATTTACCATTAATGTATTAGATGTCGTCGCTTGTCAATGAAGTACAGACGTTGGGATGATGTGATCACTTCGACCTCTGGAAAAGTAAATGTCAAAGTCACCTTGTACTTGACCGGTGAACTGACCGCTGGCACTCGAGTAGTCGAAAGCAACCAGGGCAACGTTTTCACTGTAAGTAAAGGAGTTTTAATGTAGTCTCTTTATTGACTTGCCATGCCCCGATATGGACTGAATGCAATATTTCCTTTTATATTATTATTTCAGATGGTTTTGAATTAAAAATGAAATAATTTAAGATTAAGATTAAGATTAAGATTAAGATTAATATTTAAGATTAAGATTTAAGATTAATATTTAATAATAAAATTTAAGATTAAGATTAATATTTAAGATTAAGATTTAAGATTAAGATTAAGATTTAAGATTAATATTTAAGATTAAGATTTAAGATTAATATTTAAGATTTATGATTAAGATTAAAATTTTAGATTTAAGATTAAGATTTAAAATTAAGATTAAAATTAAGATTTAAGATTGAAATTTTTTTGAAATTTCTTAAATATCAAAAAATTTATATTTAATTTTTGAATTAATGTTGATTTGTAAATTTAATAACTCTGAAATAATTTTGCGATTAATTTAATCAGTTATATGCCTACACCACTAATACACCCCTACACCCCCTACACCCTCTATACCCTATACACCCCCTACACCCTACACCCATACCCCTCCACCTACAACCTCACATCTTCACAGGTGTACCTACCTAATGGTGCCTACGTAAAAGCACTAGTGGTCAATGACCTACTTAACATCTGGGTGATCAGCTCCTCAACTGACCGCTCCGGTCAGAATCTTCCCGCTGTTGTTTCTGGTTTGCAGTTCTTGATATTATTTATAATATTTGTTAGCCATCGTTTTAAAAAACTTACAGAATTGTGTTTTCCAGATAAACTCGCAATAAATTCTCATTATTTGCCTTATAAATTATATTTCAAATATTATTTTCGAATCTATAAAATCTACATCTAGTTCACTTGAATTCACATATGAACCTAAACATGCTTTCAGACCTATGTAGCTACGTGAACACTTCTACAAATCAACCCATCTACGAACGCATTAACAAACCTCCCTCAAATCCATCCACAACCCCACCCTCAAACCCATCCACAACCCAACACTCAAACACATCCACAACCCTACCATCAAACCCATCCACAACCCCACCCTCAAACCCATCCACAACCCAACACTCAAACCCATCCACAACCCTACCATCAAACCCATCCACAACCCCACCCGAAAACCCATCCACAACCCAACACTCAAACCCATCCACAACCCTACCATCAAACCCATCCACAACCCCACCTGTAAATTCATCCACAACCCCACCTGAAAACTCATCCAAAAAAACCCACTCACTGAACCTCAAATAAAAATTGTATATAGGATTGTGTGGTAATAATGATGGTTCTATGGAAAATGATGTTCCGAACATGGACACATATTACAAAGATCTTTATCCTTTGAAAGTAAATTCTGAAAATACAAATTTTGAACATTTCATTTCGTTATACCGGTAAGATAACTGTTTTGAAATTTTTAGTTTCATTTTGTTATATTTAATTGGATCTAGTAACATCTAGTTAATCTAGTTAGATCTAGTTATATCTAGTTAGATCTAGTTAGATCGAGTTTTATCTAGTTAGATCTAGTTAGATCTAGTTAGATCTAGTTATATTTAGTTAGATCTAGTTAGATCTAGTTAGATCTAGTTAGATCTAGTTAGATCTAGTTAGATCGAGTTAGATCTAGTTAGATCGAGTTTTATCTAGTTAGATCTAGTTAGATCTAGTTAGATCTAGTTAGATCTAGTTAGATCTAGTTAGATCGAGTTAGATCTAGTTAGATCGAGTTTTATCTAGTTAGATCTAGTTAGATCTAGTTAGATCTAGTTAGATCTAGTTAGATCTAGTAATACCTTTTAGTTGTCTTAGGATTAATAATTTTCCCAGCCTAGTTCACAAATTCCTGACCTCGTCCATAGAGTTGACATGATGTCCAGCCAAAGCCTTTACAATGGCACCGAAGCTTTGATTAATGGTAATTTAGCTGACGAAATCGACGAATTCCTATATTGTCGATGCGACGTCGATTTAAAGGAAAGTTGTGTTTGTCGGGAGTATGAGGCTTCCTTTTGCAATACTGCAATTTCAGGTTATTTCATCCACTGCCCTGTCTACCTTCTCTTTCTCGCTGCCAACTTCGCTCCCTTGTTACATACCACTATCTCTTGAGAAACTTATTCGTTCTCGTGCTACCACCTCCGCTCTCTGTTATTCCTTATCAGTTCAATCCGCTTGATTTCACTCCCTCCAATTCCTCCCTCGCAGCCGGTGGAGACGACATCACTGAAACTTTGACGGCGAAAGCTTACCGACGTCGAGATCTCTTGTCTTACGTTGCCATAGTTTCCGGTCGACTCAAGAGATCTTTGCCGGCGGAGAAGACCGCCGGTCAAAGTCCTCGCATGTCCGTCGATTACAATCGACTCCGCAAGTATTCGAATATTCGACTGTCACCTGACCTCAATCAGAAATTCGTACCTATGGTCAGTGTGTCCGATAATTAACTGATATTATCAAAGAACTTTTAATTCTGATATATAGAGGCTAAGGAATATGTGGAATGTTTTGACCTTTAGATTATCTCTGCTCAATTGTAAGTTATTAAATTCTCGGCTTAAACAATTTAAAAATGTTTAGAATGAAAAGAAAGTATCTTCTCATGCAAGTACACCATGTAATAGTAGGAAATATAGTGTTTAAAGACATTATAGTGTATAAAGACATTATAGTGTATAAAGACATTATTGTGTATAAAGACAATATAGTGTATAAAGAAATTATAGTGTATAAAGACATTATAGTGTATAAAGACATTATAGTGTATAAAGACATTATAGTGTATAAGGACATTATAGTGCATAAAGACATTATAGTGAATAAAGACTTAGTGTTTAAAGACATTATTGTGTATAAAGACATTATAGTGTTTAAAGACATAGTGTATAAAGACATTATAGTGTATATAGACATTTTAGTATATAAAGACATTATAGTTATATTGTCACATGCCACATGTCACATGTCACTCTGTCTAAATAAACATCAATTAAAATGATTAAATCGTAGAATTATATATCGTAGAATTGTTGAGATTGTTGAGATTATTACATAATTTTAAGAGAACAGATCACAATAACTTAAGTGGATGTATTAGACTGGTGAGATAGTCATCACTATAAGATAGCAAAGTACTATCATAAGCTAACTTCATAAGCTAACTTCATAACAATGATAACAATGATAACAAAGATAACAATGATAACAATGATAACAATGATAACAATGATAACAATGATAACAATGATAACAATGATAACAATGATAACAAAGATAACAAAGATAACAAAGATAACAAAGATAACAAAGATAACAATGATAACAAAGATAACAAAGATAACAAAGATAACAAAGATAACAATGATAACAAAGATAACAATGATAACAATGATAACAATGATAACGATGATAACGATGATAACGATGATAACGATGATAACAATGATAACAAAGATAACAAAGATAACAAAGATAACAAAGATAACAATGATAACAAAGATAACAAAGATAACAAAGATAACAAAGATAACAATGATAACAATGATAACAATGATAACAATGATGACTAGACAGTTCCTATAATATAAATAAACTACTGTTAAATTCGAAATTACAGGATTCTGGTGCAATTCTATCAAATTAATTCCACTGCCAGAACTATTGTGATTAATCTCATCAACTTTAGAGTTCATTTTGTTATCTCCACATATTCGCAGCTATCCTCTTCACCCCGCCCTAACCCCACAGTAACCCCACCCTAACCCCACCATAACATCCCGTAACCCCACCCTAACCCCACCCTAACCCCGCCATAACCCCACCGTAACCCTGCCCTAACCCCGCGTAACCCCACCCTAACCCCGCGTAACCCCACCCTAACCCCACCGTAACCCCACCGTAACCCCGCCCTAACCCCACCGTAACCCCGCCCTAAATCCACCGTAACCCCACCGTAACCCCACCAGATCCCCTCGGACTGGAGTTTGAACGTGAAGTGGAACCAGAGCTCGGCTCGAGACACTTGCTTGAAGTCCTACGAGACGAACACAGCCTGCTCCAACATTGTCACAACTCAACAGAAGCAATCTGCAGCACTAAACTGCGTCAAGGATATACAGGTCAGGGTACAGATAATGTGGTTATGTGGGTCAGGGTGCAGCTAATCAGGTTACATGGGTCACCGTACAGCTAATGAGGTTATATGGGCCAGAGTACAACTAATGGGGTTATATGGGTCAGGGTACAGCTAATGAGTATATGCGGACCAACTTACAGATGATGCAATATGGGCTAGAGTACAGCTAATGAGGATATTTGAATCAGTTGAATGCAAATAAATATATGGGTCATAAGTGTAAGCGTTTGATGATATATACATATGTATATATATATATATATATGTGTGTTTGTATATATATATATATATATTTATATATATATTTATCTAGGACATAGTAAACTTATTTGTCCATTAGAATATATTGTAAAATTCGCGAACCCACACCCCCATAACCCCTCACTCCATTACTCCACACCCCTATACCCCCTCACCCCCATACCCCATCACCCCCAAACCCCCACACCCCCATAACCCCTCACTCCATCACCCCATCACCCCCACACCCCATCACCCCATCTACCCCATCATCCTTATCACCCTCATCGACCTCATCAACAATACCCCCATCTTATTTATCGACCTTATCACCCCCATCGCTCCATCGACCCTATCACCCCATTACTCCCCCATCCCCCCGATCGACCCTATCACCACTTCAACGTCATCATTCCCCCATTACCCCCATCACTCCCCCATCCCCCCATCACTCCCCCATCCCCCCATCACTCCCCCATCCCCCCATCGACCCTATCACCACTTCACCGTCATTACTCCCACATCACCCCCATTACCCCCATTACCCCCCCATTACCCCCATCACTCCCCCATTACCCCCATCACTCCCCCATTACCCCCATCACTCCCCCATTACCCCCATTACTCCCCCATTACCCCCATTACTCCCCCATTACCCCCATTACTCCCCCATTACCCCCATTACCCCATCACTACCCCATTACCCCCATTACTCCCCCATTACTCCCACATTACCCCCATTACCCCCATCACTCCCCCATCACTCCCCCATTACCCCCATTACCCCATCACTCCCCCATTACCCCCATTACCCCCATTACTCCCCCATTACCCCTATTACTCCCACATTACCCCCATTACCCCCATCACTACCCCATTACCCCCATTACTCCCCCATTACTCCCCCATTACCCCCATTACCCCCATTACCCCATCACTCCCCCATCACCCCCATTACTCCCCCATTACCCCCATTACCCCCATCACTCCCCCATTACCCCCCCATTACCCCTATCACTCCTCCATTACCCCCATCACTCCCCCATTACCCCCATTACTCCCCCATTACCCCCATTACTCCCCCATTACCCCCATTACCCCCATCACTACCCCTTTACCCCCATTACTCCTCCATTACTCCCACATTACCCCCATTACCCCCATCACTCCCCCATCACTCCCCCATTACCCTCCCCCATTACCCCCATTACTCCCCCATTACCCCCATTACTCCCCCATTACCCCCATTACCCCATCACTACCCCATTACCCCCATTACTCCCCCATTACTCCCCCATTACCCCCATTACCCCCATTACCCCCATCACTCCCCCATCACCCCCATTACTCCCCCATTACCCCCATTACCCTCATCACTCCCCCATCCCCCCATTACCCCCATTACTCCCCCATTACCCCCATTACTCCCCCATTACTCCCCCATTACCCCCATTACCCCCATTACCCCCATTACTCCCCCATTACCCCCATCACTACCCCATTACCCCCATCACTACCCCATTACCCCCATTACTCCCCCATTACCTCCATTACTCCCCCATTACCTCCATTACTCCCCCATTACCCCCATTACTCCCCCATTACCCCCGTTACCCCCATCACTCCCCCATGCCCCACAGATCACAGACTCCAAGCACTTCCTGGCTTCGTCCAGTGCTGCCGTAATACAGCAATGCCTGTTCAACATTTCCTCTTCGATGGCAGTATCCCAGAAGTTGATACGTATCGCTCTGAAAACCTGTGTCAAGGAATGCTCGAATTCAGGCTACTGCCAGAACGGTCGGTAACGCTCCTTTGGCTCCTTAAACCTCGATACTTGACCCTCGACCCTAAGCTACGATAACAACATTTTCTTATAACCATAGATATTATTAAATTTTATAACATTTCTATTTACTGCTCTCACAATGCAAATATATGCTTAAGCCCCATCCCCATTATGTAAATGTGTGTAAGCCCGCCCCTACAATGCGAATGTATACTTAAACCCCACCCCATTATGTAAATGTGTGTAAGCCCGCCCCTACAATGCGAGTGTATACTTAAGCCTCGCCCCATTATGTAAATATGTGTGTAAGCCCGCCCCTACAATGCGAATGTATACTTAAGCCCTACCCCCATTAGGTAAATGTGTGTGTAAGCCCGCCCTTACAATGCGAATGTATACTTAAGCCCCGCCCCATTAGGTAAATGTGTGTGTAAGCCCGCCCTTACAATGCGAATGTATACTTAAGCCCCGCCCCCATTAGGTAAATGTGTGTGTAAGCCCGCCCCTACAATGCGAATGTATACTTAAGCCCCGCCCCCATTAGGTAAATGTGTGTGTAAGCCCCATTATACTATGGACTACTGCACGACGGATCTTCGAAAGCCTCCCTCTATTATCCCTGCCACTCACATTGTGTTGAACACAAGAATTCAACACTTACTCGAAGTTGACTTGTCTGTGGAGAATGTGACACCTGATGTTGAGTGCATGTATCAGGAGATACAGGTTAATGGGAATGGGCGTGGTCAGTGGGGTGGAATTAAGGTCAATGGGGTGGAATCAAGGTCAGTGGGGTGGAATCAAGGTCAATGGGGTGGAATCATTGTTAGATGGAACCCATTTAATGTTCATGATATTCTAAAGTTTATATTTAATTTATCTAAATAACCTCATAAGGATTCTAATTGATATTAATAATTAATATTAATAATTAATATTAATAATTAATATTAATAAGTGATATTAATAAGTGATATTAATAAGTGATATTAATAATTATATTAATAATTGATATTAATAATTAATATTAATAAGTGATATTAATAATTGATATTAATAATTAATATTAATAAGTGATATTAATAATTGATATTAATAATTAATATTAATTAAAATTTCAAATCATTCTATTAAAAATTAAATTTTATATTAAATATACAAATTTACAAAAGATTTTCACTCACTCATTCGCCTACTTCGAATGTTACGTTTCCTAGCCGCATGACCTCCGAACCTAATGACCTCTGAACCTAATGACCTCCGAACCCGACACCCCGCAGTTATTCAGCGATCGCGAATACGAAAGCCTGTCGACGACATTACGTCGAACCAGCACTCGCACTACCAGCTACGGAGTGACTTGCCCCTTCGACGACCTACCCTACAACACCAGCTACCTACTACAGGTTAACTACACCCCGCCGGTGTGCCTGGTGCCTGGCGAGGTCGAGACCTCCCAGAGAAGTCGAGTCTGTCGAGGTCGAGACCCGAGTTTGCGTTTACGGCGGCTTCGCTTGGTAACTATGCTATGCAATGACTCACTATTACCTCACAAACACCATCACCAATTACTCACTATTATCTCACCAATACTTCACCAATGACTCACCAATTACTCACTATTACCTCACCAATACCTCACTAATATCTCACCAATTACTTACTATAACCTAACCAATACCATCATCAATTACTCACTATTATCTCACTAATATCTCACCAATTACTCACTATTATCTCACCAATGACTCACCATTACCTCACCAACCCTGCTTGTGTGCTATTTTGCTTTTTACTTAATGCTTTTAATGCTCTATAGATTCCAAGGATGCTTTATTTTTGCAGGATTTACAGATCTCATTTACAGGTGAAGAGACTTGTTTAGTTTGAGGTAAGGACCAATTCTAAGTCAAAGTATTTATTTGATCCTTATTCGTATCTTATGAGTCAGATAACATGTTATAATTATAACATAATGTTGTAATTATAATCTAATTAAATGCTAATAATATATTCAATATAAAAACAAAGAAATATGTATTTGGAATTTAATTCTTTTTAAATCCAAATTTCCTCGATTTCTTAACCAAATAATTTACTTTTCATACATTTCTCATCATCGGATAATTTTGTAATCTTGGTTTACACAATTTCCTTATCCTATATTGATATTCTATATTAATATCCTGTATTAATATCCTGTATTAATATCCTATATTGATATACTATATTAATATCCTATATTGATATCCTATATTGATATCCTGTATTAATATCCTATATTAATATCCTATATTAATATCCTGTATTAATATCCTATATTACTATACTATATTAATATCCTATATTGATATCCTGTATTAATATCCTATATTAATATCCTATATTAATATCCTATATTTATATCCTATATTGATATCCTATATTAATATCCTATATTGATATCCTGTATTAATATCCTGTATTGATATCCTGTATACATAACATTATTCACAATAAATTAAAAGTAAACTAATTTTGTTAACAGATTCGCAATTCTAATAATAAAGTGAGTTTTGAAAAAGTCATTGTCTATGTGTTTGATGATCGATGTACTGAGTGCAATTATGAGAAAAAGACTTGTCTGAAAAAGGTTTCTAATTTAGTCATAGATCAATCTTTATCCTTCTTAGATTAATCTACATCCATCTTTGATCAATATTGATATAATTTGGATCAATATTTATATATCTTGGATCAATCTAGATCTATATTAGATTAATCTTTATCTATTTTGGATCAATCCATATCTATATTAGATTAATCTTTATCTATATTATATTAATCTTTATCTATATCTATATTTAATAATTAGTAAACAGATCTAGATGTATATTGCTATTTACAAAATTATTTATAGATTTTAAATTTAGTCATATTTAATCATTTTTTAGAAATAAATTTAGATATTTTACCAACAATGTGTGAAGATATTAAAATTAATTTATTGGATTTATAATTATGAATCATTGAAATGTTATTTAATATTATTAGTAGAAAAACATAATTTTTATTATTTTTTATTTTTACTGCATTCTAATCTTTCTCTCATTTCCTTCCCTAAACATTTTCATAAGTCTCTTAAATCTTCATAAACCTTCATAAACCTTGCCTATTTAGTAGGAATTTAGTAGGCCTATTTAGTAGGAATTTAGTAGGCCTATTTAGTAGCCTCCTTATTACCTCCTCTAACCTAAAAACCCTATCCCTGCCAAAAAGCCCATATCCTTTCCTAAAACCCCTCTAATATTTTTTCATGAACCTTACCACTTAACCCCTCCTATAAACTTCATTCCTAAGCTCCGCCCCTAAACTCCTCCCTCCAGAGATCGATGAGCTGCGTGATTGACGGCAAGTGCTATGGGGTTTACGATCATCCATATATCGGGAGTGATTCTAAATGTCAACAATGTCTACCTCATAACTCATACAACACATTTATTCGTGTAGGTCAGTGTCTAAACATAATTACGGCTCCATTCCTACTCAGCCTAACCCCACTTACCCAAACCCAAACCCCCACTTACATAAACCCAAACCCCCACTTACCCAAACCCAAACCCCCACTTACCCAAACCCAAACCCAAATACAAACCCCAATCAAACTTACCGACTCCTCCCCTAAAATGAATTATTTTAATATATTATGAATATTTGTAATGAATGTAAGTATTACAAAACAATAATAATTGATTATTTTAACTGACCATTTCAACTGAATATCTTAACTGACCATTTCAACTGACTATCTTAACTGACCATTTCAACTGAATATCTTAACTGACCACTTAACTGATGATCAAACCCTCATCACATGTTATCTCAGGTCTAAAGGGATGTTCATTTGATTTCCCTGTTTACATCTTCATTATCTTGTCGATACTGATTGGTCTGATTGTTGGTTCCGTCATCGGACTACTTCTCTACAGACAATTCTTCAGAAGGTTATGTAAGACCTTATTACTACCAACCAACATTATTGACAGTTCTTCAGAAGGTTATGTAAGACCTTATTACTACCAACCAACATTATTGACAGTTCTTCAGGAGGTTGTGTAAGTCCTTATTACTACCAACCAACATTATTGACTCCAGATTCAAAGTATTGCTAACGTGGGATCTAAATTGTTTACTTTTATTTAATTAGATTAACTTTAGATTAACTTTAGATCACTTATGAAGTACGACTAGCTACAACTACTTCAATTATTGTTTGAGTAAATAGTTCTATTATATTATAGTATTATTATTCAACTATTCAGATCCAGGATATTTTAGTTTTTTTGTTATTAAAATAAAAATATTGTATGTTTATATTTATTGAAAATAATATATAAGATTGTATAATACTTACATCATCTGTTTTCTTAGGATATATGCGATTAGATCTTATATGATTTATGATATGCACTTAGATAGATCCTTGATCAATATCATCTATTAGTATTTTTAATGCGAAGTCCTTTAATTTGTAGTATTTTCTAACCAACATTTATTCTTCTTCTTACATTTGCCTGTTCTAACTTTCATTCATCTTAGTGAGAAGTCAGTGCCCAGCGATGATATTTCTTTTGACGGCAACATGCTAAACAGAACAATCAACTCAAATATGCCATTGTTAGTGGAACTAGAGTAACCAGAGAAGGCATTACCTGGCATTACCAACCACAAGTAACTCTTCGCATCCGTTTGTAGGGGTTCCGGTTACGACAACAGGACAGTGGATATGACTTACTTCAATTCTCTCAGACCCACCACTGGCACGGATACTACAAACTACTTCTAACTTGCAAATATCAAACTTTACACTTCCTCCTCTCCATCTGGTGAAATACACAAGTGCCATATTTTATACTTCTATTTTACTATTTTATCAGTATTTATATTTATTAGTATATAAGATTAAATTGTATATTGACAAATAAATTGTATATTGAATTCTTTTTATTTGATTGTATATTTATTTAAACTTTCTTTCTTGATAATGATGAGGTTTTGAAACTACGCAAAGGATCACTTTTCTTACTCTGCAAAAATTAATGAATTAACTATTTATAAATAATATGAATATGAAAGAATACAAATAATAACTATGAATGAATGGATGTTTTTCTTATTTGTAGATATTTAAAATTGATTTAAAAACTTCAAATATATTCGGAATATCATAATAAAGTAGTAATTCTTTCTGAGTATATATTGACTATATGTCATCAACTTGTATTCTATTTCTCTGTAATTGCACTCGAGTAATTAATATCACACGCTTACGAGTAAAAAGGAATGCAGCCAATTCATTGAAGTGTGAATTATTTCAGATGTAGAGAATTAGAAAAACTAACATTAAATTTCCGCTTGGTTTTCGATTCATTACGTTTGCCGGTTTGTTTCTTTTTGTTGAGCTTGAGAGGCAAATGCCGCAGTGTCTTTGGTACCAAGTAGTCCGGCACGTGTTGCAGGTGGTCTTGAACGTGAGCCGTGTGCAACGTCTTATCGTGACGAAGCAATTGCAGGTCTCGCGTGTGGTCCTCGAAGTACGACTTCAGCCTGGTCGAGTTCAGCATCTCCTGTTTGATTTCCTTGAGGCGCGCTTCTCGAATCGCAACTTTCGTAACGGCTCGACGGGCGTCCTGCGAAAGTTCGATGCGGAGGTTGTGGTATAAAGAGGAATGTTGGGGAAATGGGGATATTAGGAATAAAGGGGATGAACAAAAGTGGGTGGAAACAAATCACGAAGATTATTTATGGCATCTAGATATAATTAATAGCATTAATGATGAGTCATCAATAACTGTTTAACTTGGTACAATTATTATCCATCAATCTTTAACAAAATTAAGAATAAACAAATGCAATAATGAGAATTTATAAGAATTGTAGACATCATTGTTTATTATTAATTGACGATATTGCGAAGATATTATTAATTAGAGAAATAATAAAAACGAACTCGAATACAATTATTAATACTTACTTCAGCCCTGGTTCTGAATCCGTCTATTTCATCCATTTTAAAGTTATAAGATTGAAATCTATTTACTCCTTCATCTTGGCCTACGTACGTTTTTATATTTAGAAATGTATTGATTATAAAATCTAATAAAAAGTATTAAGTTAATTAAATAATATCAATTATTGTTATTAAAGAAATGAGTCACAGCTTCTACAAATATTAATATATTTTAAAACGATTATAAAATAATAATATAATATAAAAAATTAATTTTGACAATAATTGAGAATATTAAAATAAGGAAAACTGAACAAGAAAACAAATTATTTGTTGAAATAGAAATAAATATTAATTAAATCTTTTAGAATAAAACACAAAATTTAGGCGGCCTTATAAAATATACTGACTTTCCAATTTGTTCTCTACAGCGAAAAGTAATTCCATTTCAGTGACGGCAACAAATGAAAGGGCAGTACCATGGGTTTTACCTCTGGCAGTCCTGCGCAAACAAATATTCATTTGTAATTTGAGACAATAGAGTAGTTATGAAATCAACTAATACGAATTTCTCTCTAAGAAAAATTCACGATTATACAATAAATTTACTATTTTATGATAAAATTGGAGATTTATTTTATATTTATTTAATTGAAGTTAATTTTTTATTTATTAAAAAATAGATTTATTAGAAGATATTATTTATTAATAACATATCTATAACATTAATAACATATTGATAACATAATTTAAATATGAAATATGCGTTTACCATAAAAATTATTGTCACATTTCAAATATATGAGGAACATAAAGTTTTGACTATTATGAGATAAATAGAACTAGGCAAATTTGTTTTAAAATGCTGACTCGTATTCAGAAGAAGAAATAAATTTAACAAAAAAATGTGAACACAGAGATTACTTTTATTTTATATAAATTTTAAAATATACAGAATAGAGGACATAACCTAAACTGTCTCTAGAAAAACTACTGACCTACATACGAGAGGACATGCAGGACACAATCAAAGCTGTCTCTAGCAAGCCTACTGACCTACATACAAGAGGACATGCAGGACACAATCAAAGCTGTCTCTAGCAAGCCTACTGACCTACATACAAGAGGACATTACAGGACATGACCTTACCTGCCAACACGGTGTACATAAGCATCAATCGAGAGAGGAAAATCAAAATTGATCACATTTGAGATATGTTTGAAATCGATTCCCCTAGCAACACCACTTTCTTTGTCTTTTTTTTGTCTAATCACGAATTGCAGAGATTATGCATATTATATAACAAACGCCAACTTATGAATATTAAATAAACACAACGGTAATTGATAAAACAGAATTCAATTTACATAATTTTTACAATTCGCCAATTCAGTAACATTTCGGCAAAATTAACAGAAATTGGAAATATGATTTGAACTCGTTTATTTCGAGGTTTTCTGCGATTAAGTCGCCTTACTTTGATTTCTTGTAGTGGTTTTTCTTGGCTTCTTTGGAGTCGTGGAGAGCATTTTCATCAGCGGCGATAATGATGTCGTACATGCCGCGATTGAACTGATCAACAATCTGACACCTTTTGGGGTGGTACACCTGTTAGAGAACTTTATACCGACCCCATATCTAGGCCCATGTATTATATAAGTTTATTATATAATAATAATAGTTAAAAAAGAGCTTTGTTAAATTAATACATCGAAACCGATTTAAAATTTAAAGAAGTTTTAATTTTATAAAATTAATATCTAAATTCTTAAAAAACGTTTTTTAGGATTTGTATAAAAATAAAACTTATTCTTTTTTAAACATTTTTGTTTTACAACTCGGCCGAGAGAAATCTGATGAAATTATTTGGTTACGTCCACTAGGGTGAAGTGATATTCAAATATTCATTACATTGTTTTCATATAAACAACAAGTTGATATTATTATATAGTTATTATATTATTATTATATAGTTGAAGTTATATTTATCAAAAATGATAAAATATTCTATACAATTAAATTTTTTTTATAATCTTGCGACGTTACTATAATATAGAACTGATAGGTACCCTGGTATCTTGGTACTCTTGGCTACTACTATATATTTATATCATCAGTGAATATCTATAACTACATTTTATGTTAAATTAAAAATAGTAGAATTAGTAAAATTTCAATAAAATTGAACATTTAACGAGTATCATCACGATTAGTGTAAAGAATATAATGGAAGGATAAAGGGAATACAAAATGTAATGCTGTGTACCAAGGTATAACAAGCACCACAATAAGAATTTCACACCCTAAGAAGTTGCTATAGTCGTGTTGTGAATACCTGGGGAATTAATGCTAGACTTTTAATGAATATTTAGAATCCCAAATTATGAAAAAAATTAAACAAAACAACTTTTTAAAGTAATAAATAAATAAATGACCTAAAATAGAATTTAAAAATATTTTTAATATGTAAATTTAAAATGTTGAAAATATTATACGGTACACTGAAAGTAAGGTGCCTGGACATACCTGGAATTCACGGGCAGTTCAGAGTTCAGGATACACGACGGTATAGCAAACTGCTCGAGGAATAACTTCACTTTGTAGCAACGGTCAATTGAGTTCACAAACACAATAGATTTACCTCGAATTAACTTTAGTTTCACCAACGCATATATTAACACAAACTTCTCATCGTCTTCACACCTTAGAGGGGAGGAGTAAGTACAAGTGAGTACTAGTAAGTAGTAGGTATTAGTAAGTACTAGTGAGTAGTAGGTATTAGTAAGTACCAGTGAGTAGTGAGGAGTAAGTACTAGTGAGTACTAGTAAGTAGTAGGTATTAGTAAGTACTAGTGAGTACTAGTAAGTAGTAGGTATTAGTAAGTATTAGTGAGTAGTGAGGAGTAAGTACTAGTGAGTACTAGTAAGTAGTAGGTATTAGTAAGTACTAGTGAGTACTAGTAAGTAGTAGGTATTAGTAAGTATTAGTGAGTAGTAGGTATTAGTAAGAACTAGTGAGTAGTGAGGAGTAAGTACTAGTGATTACTAGTAAGTAGTAGGTATTAGTAAGAACTAGTGAGTAGTGAGGAGTAAGTACAAGTGAGTACTAGTAAGTAGTAGGTACTAGTAAGTACCAGTGAGTAGTAAGTACTAGTAAGTAGTAGGTATTAGTAAGAACTAGTGAGTAGTGAGGAGTAAGTACAAGTGAGTACTAGTAAGTAGTAGGTATTAGTAAGAACTAGTGAGTAGTGAGGAGTAAGTACAAGTGAGTACTAGTAAGTAGTAGGTATTAGTAAGTACTAGTGAGTACTAGTAAGTAGTAGGTATTAGTAAGAACTAGTGAGTAGTGAGGAGTAAGTACAAGTGAGTACTAGTAAGTAGTAGGTATTAGTAAGAACTAGTGAGTAGTGAGGAGTAAGTACAAGTGAGTACTAGTAAGTAGTAGGTATTAGTAAGTATTAGTGAGTAGTAGGTAATAGTAAGAACTAGTGAGTAGTGAGGAGTAAGTGCTAGTGAGTACTAGTAAGTAGTAGGTAATAGTAAGAACTAGTGAGTAGTAAGTACAAGTGAGTACTAGTAAGTAGTAGGTAATAGTAAGAACTAGTGAGTAGTGAGGAGTAAGTGCTAGTGAGTACTAGTAAGTACAAGTGAGTACTAGTAAGTAGTAGGTATTAGTAAGAACTAGTGAGTAGTGAGGAGTAAGTACAAGTGAGTACTAGTAAGTAGTAGGTATTAGTAAGTACTAGTGAGTACTAGTAAGTAGTAGGTATTAGTAAGAACTAGTGAGTAGTGAGGAGTAAGTACAAGTGAGTACTAGTAAGTAGTAGGTATTAGTAAGAACTAGTGAGTAGTGAGGAGTAAGTACAAGTGAGTACTAGTAAGTAGTAGGATTAGTAAGAACTAGTGAGTAGTGAGAAGTAAGTACAAGTGGGTATTAGTAAGTACCAGTGAGGAGTAAGTACTAGTGAGTACTAGTAAGTAGTAGGTATTAATAAGAACTAGTGAGTAGTGAGGAGTAAGTACAAGTGAGTACTAGTAAGTAGTAGGTATTAGTAAGTATTAGTGAGTAGTAGGTATTAGTAAGAACTAGTGAGTAGTGAGGAGTAGTGAATACTAATGAGTAGTAGGTATTATTAAGTACTAGTGCGGAGTAAGTACTAGTGAGTGGTGAGGAGTAAGTACTAGTGAGTGGTAAGGAGGTAGTACTAGTGTGTAGTGATGAGTAAGTAATTATGAGTACTAGTGAATAGTGAGGAAGGAATACTTGTGAGTAGTGAGAACTAGTAGGTAGTGAGATAGAAGTACCAGTGAGTAGTGAGTATTTGTGAGTAGTGAGGTGGGAGTACAAGTGAAGAGGGAGTACTAGTGAGTAGTAATAAATAGCGAGTACTTGAAAGTATTAGCGAGTAGTGAGTACAGTGAGTATTGAGGAGGGAGTAATAATGAGTAGTAAATATTAGTGAGTAGTGTGGAGGGAGTACTTGTAAGTAGTGCGGGGGGAGTATGAGTACTAGTATGTGGTGAGTAGCAAGTACTAGTGAGTAATGAGGAGGGAGTACTAGTGAGTAGCGAGTAATATACATAGGGTGTGTTTACATACTTGATATGGTATTGAACGAGATGGCTGGCTTCTGGTAATTGTGTTTCTTCTAATTTTAATATAACCTTCGAAACAAAGTATTATTATTAATAAAACACAAAATAAAATAATCATGATAATCTGGGGGTAAAAATGAAATTATGTTATCGTTAAAATTAATAAACAGATTATGCGAAATGAACATGAAAACAATTAAAAATGAACCGCATTGTGGAGAATTAATTTCTTGAGTATCGTAACTTCATCATTCAGAGTGGCAGACATCAGAATAGCTTGGTAGATCTTCGGCAAGTAACTTTAGGTTGAGGAGAGATTTCAATTTATAACAGGATTCTATTTATTAAATACTTATATATTAGTTTAATTTACTTGTATTTAACTTCTTTTATCTTTTAACAGATTAATTAGTTTAATTTTATTAATATATATATATCTATACATATAAATGTATAAAATCATTATATTGATTCTTTATATTGATATAAATATAATAATTTATTAAAATTAAAAAAAAAGAAGAATATTTAATACTAATTTGTCATATTTATAATTAACATAATTCTACTAACTATATATATTATTATGATATAATATATTCCTATAAGTCTTTGTTATTTACAAGATAACAAAGATTTTTTTTGTATTTCAAGTATTTATTTTTATATTCTGCAATTTATATTTAAATTTAATTAATACAATACAATTGGGTATTAGTTAATTTAATTAATACAATAAGGGATATAAGGGAATGCTCAGTAGTCTTGCAAAGACTATATATGTATATGTATATAGTGCTAATAAATATGATTTTATTTTAATTTATCTAGTGTCTCATTCTAATTTCAATTTTATAATATATTATATAAATTTGCGTTTTAAATTGTTATTGTTAATTATTGTAAGGTATTGTTAGTTATAGTTATTTAGAGTTAGTTATTATAAGTTATTGTTAGTTATAGTTAGTTATTGTTAGTCATAGTTATTTATTATTAGTTATTGTTAGTTATAGTTAGTTATTGTTAGTTATAGTTAGGTATTGTTAGTTATAGTTAGTTATTGTTAGTTATTGTTAGTTATTGTTAGTTATAGTTAGTTATAGTTAGTTATAGTTAGTTATTGTTAGTTATAGTTAGTTATTATTAGTTATTATTAGTTATAGTTAGTTATAGTTAGTTATAGTTAGTTATAGTTAGTTATAGTTAGTTATTGTTAGTTATAGTTAGTTATAGTTAGTTAATGTTAGTTATTGTTAGTTATAGTTAGTTATTGTTAGTCATAGTTAGTTATAGTTAGTTATTGTTAGTTATAGTTAGTTATAGTTAGTTATTGTTAGTTTAACAGTGATGCCACAATTAGTGGAAAAGACTATTGAGATCTAAGAATGGAACACAATAACATAATTTACATCTATTTAATAGATTCAATGCACAATTGGGTTACACATCAGCTAAAACTGTTTGACTGATATTTTATTAAGTAAATAGAAAATAATATCGAAAAACATGAGTTACTGACACAAACTAAGGAATTCTATATATATCTAGATAAGGAAGTCTATATATATATCTATATAAAGAAGTTTATATATATCTAGATAAAGAAGTCTATATATATCTAGATAAGGAATTCTATATATATCTAGATAAAAAAGTATATATATATCTAGATAAGGAATTCTATATATATCTAGATAAAGAAGTCTATATATATCTAGATAAAAAAGTCTATATATATCTAGATAAAGAAGTCTATATATATCTAGATAAGGAATTCTATATATATCTAGATAAGGTAGTTTATATATATCTAGATAAGGAAGTCTATATATATCTAGATAAGGAAGTCTAAATATATATATCTAGATAAGGAAGTCTATATATATCTAGATAAGGAAGTCTATATATATATCTAGATAAGGAATTCTATATATATCTAGATAAAGAAGTCTATATATATCTAGATAAGGAAGTCTATATATATCTAAATAATGAATTCTATATATATTTAGATAAGGAATTCTATATATATCTAGATAAGGAAGTCTATATATCTAGATAAAGAAGTCTATATATATCTAGATAAGGAAGTCTATATATATCTAGATAAGGAATTCTATATATATCTAGATAAGGTAGTTTATATATATCTAGATAAGGAATTCTATATGTACCTAGATAAGGAAGTCTATATATATCTAGATAAAGAAGTCTATATATATCTAGATAAAAAAGTCTATATATATCTAGATAAGGAATTCTATATATATCTAGATAAGGAATTCTATATATATCTAGATAAGGAATTCTATATATATCTAGATAAAGAAGTCTATATATCTAGATAAGGAATTCTATATATATCTAGAAAAAGAAGTCTATATATCTAGATAAGGTAGTTTATATATATCAAGATAAGGAAGTCTATATATATCAAGATAAGGTGTTTCCGAGTGATTGAGTTGCCATCGCAGAACCTAACGTGATAATTTCTTTGATGTCATCTTCGTAGCCAAAAGAGAACAGAAGATCAGCTTCGTCTATGACCAACATTTCAATTGAGTCTCGTAGAGTCAAGTTGCCGGCCTTGATATGAGCCAACAGCCGACTTGGGGTACTTATCAGGATATCAGGCTTCTCCATTAGCAAGGGTCTACGCGAAGATGCGGTAGGTGAATGAGGTGAGGGGAAGAGTATGGAAAAGGGATGAGGATAAGGGGAAGAAAGGTAGATTGGGAATGGGCTATTTACATTAAGTTTAAATTTTGAATTGTATATAAAGATGTACAAATATATTTTATAATTTTACTTTTGAGAATTCAGTGGTAATTGTCCAGAAATATCTAGGCATCGTACTTCCCTGGAACAATTTCTGCAAAGTAACTGTATGATGTTTCCAATTTAAAATATTGTTTATTATAAGATTATTATATATAATATATATTCAAAAAGAATAGGAATTCTTTTTCTAAATAAATAATTAGAATTGTATAAAATGTCTTTTAATGAAATAGATTTTTTTGATTACAAATTACAATGTTATATATTCAGCGTTGTTTGATTCTTAATGAATTGTATGAACAATATTATTTATTTTTATGATAACAAAAGTAATGATATATTGATATGAGAGTATCATGAGAGTATCATTTGCGATAACAATTCTAAAAAAGTTTGTAAAAAAATCCTATACTTTTTTAAATTTAGCCTTTTCAATATTCCTCATCCAATAAATATTACATATAAAACATAAATGGTTATTTAAAAGATAAATTTCTTTACTTTATAATGTATCTCGTCTATCCTTCCATGATTATACCTCATAAATATTACTTTAATATCATTATTCATAAGTGTGATGAGTATTCTAATTCTTTACAATGAAATTACACTAAAAAATGATCTAGAAATATTGTTAAAAAAATAATATGTCAATAATATATCAAATAAGAAATATGAAACTAGATTTTTTTAAAACATAAAAACCAAACATACATATATGTAAACACTTACTATTGTTTATACATATGGTCGAGTAAAAAATATACAGTGAAATCAGAAATAAATTAGCTATGACCGAAATATCTAAGTTTTAAATAATATTATAAAATAATATACAAATAGTTTATAAGCTAATTTATAAGACTTAACTTACTAATTATAAATAATATTATATAACAAAATAATATATTTTATTGCATGTTCACGTTATTTAATATATATAACATTGTTATTATGTTATATAGAATATGATGTATATACAAATTTATTTTTAAAAAATAAATATTTTATATATTAAAACATGCTTTTTCTTCTAACGTCAAACTTTTGTATTTAAAATATCAACATCAATAATTTTATATCCGAAGATATTCACGAGATATAATACTTGGAGATTTCTTCATTCTAATTTTACAAATAATTCCTCCATTTAACTAAATACTCGTTTCTAATGCCCAAGATTACCTAGACTAATCTTAACTAAGGGAAAGCTTGGCTAATGAACTGAAGTCACCAAATATAATAAAATTAAGTTTAATTATAGATTTTCTAGATCTTATAATTATTATTTTGTATTATTAATCTTCTCTATTTTTAACAAAAGATATATGAACAAGTAGGTTTTAGGGTACTCTTTCATGTTTTTATAAAATATTTTCACGATATTTTGAGTAATATTTGAGTAATAATATAATAACCTAACACCTGTAATCTTGGTAAATTTATCGGTAATAATTTTTTTGTTTATAAATATTGCTTATTTATTTTTGATTTTCTAGAAATTGTTATCTATACGAATCATATATTGCTTGTTATTCAATTTAGAATGATCTAATTATATATTAATAAACCTTAATATTAGTATAGGCTTGTAGACATAATTCCTTGGTGGGTGTAAGTATTATTGATTTAATGCATTGTAGAGCAGAATTTTCTTTTGATAGTAAAATTTTGTTTATTACTGGTATAGAAAACGCTGCAGTTTTTCCGGATCCAGTTCTTGCTCGAGCTAATACATCTTTTCCAGCTAATGCTAATGGTATAGCTTTTTCTTGTATTAATGTTGGGGATTTCCATCCCAAATCAGCAATAGACTAAAAAAACGCATATAAAATTGTATATATAATTATATTATCGTTCAAAAGATTCAATAATTAATTTCGTGTTTATAATATATAAATATATATATATGTATATATATATTGTAAGCAACCTTTAAAAGTCTGTCATCTAATCCCATATCATGAAACTGTAATTGAGTTTCTTCGTTGCCATCATCCATTGCAATTATTATTTTAATTTTCAATTAAAAATATATTGTTTATTTATGTAAAAATCTCAAGAATAAGATACTTTATATCAATCATAGATTTATAATTTTCCAAAATTATAAATCAGATAATAAATGTCATTGGACAATAATCATGGATTTTTTAAAATCTTGTATATGTTGTTGTCTGGATTCAATAATTTATATAGATATCATTTTAGTTTGTTTTCATTATTTACTTTTACTTTTTATAATTTTACACCTAAATAATTCCCGAGAATATAAATTACTTAATCATGATTATCACCAAAAAAGAGTAATATTTTCATAAATGTATTATGCAATAAGATAAATTTTCAATTTTTCAAAAATTGTAATACCAATAAATATCAAAAATGTAGTATTGGAGGCTTTGGTTTTATACATTTGTTTAAAACTTGAGTTTAAATTAGGTTACTATATATCATAGTAATATAATATTTATAATAAATTATATTTTTATATTATATTTATTATCATATTAGTTAAATAATGATTTTACGTTGAAATTCTTTATTGGGAAATTCAAGATAACATATAAATGCATTTTCTTATTAATCTAATAAATTAATAACGATTGCTTCGTAAACTTCTAACAATTGGGCTTTCATAAAATATAAAAAGCAACTATCATAAATATCGAATGACAATTTTCTGTCAATAATAATATTAAATTAATTGAAATAATTGTAACAAATGTAATTGTGTACAAAAATGTAATTGTAAGTCCATTGTAACAAATAAAAATAACGCTTATTTTATAGAAATTGAAGAGAAATTTCTATATAAAAATATATGGTAGATAATAATTTAAAATGATGAATAGTTATATTTCTTCTTTTAATAAATGTATGGTAAATTTTTAATAAATGTATACCATATTATCCTGTCTATCTAGCTCCGAATTATAATCTTATAATAAGCCAATAGTAATAAATATAGAATAAATGAACTGAATAATATCTACTAACATCATATATTTCAAGAACTTCTAAGTCTATATATATATATATTGAATGAAGTTAGTTTCATAATTTCATATCTGATTAGCAGTGAGAATACGAATAAATAACTACCTATACTCGTTGGGAGAATTCACCTCAAACTTATATTTAGTCTTAAAAGCGTAGTCGGGAACATCGTATTCGGAAGATTTAAGTACCCTTAGCGAAATACCCTATACGGTAAATACAAATGTGTTTTATATCTTCCATACGGTGTCCGATTAATTTCAAATCACTTTCGTTAGCAAAGTGTAAACAGGGAATCTTTCGGAGTGCTCACACGATCAGACACAATCGACTAGAATTGGGTTTCAGTGGATGCGCGGAATCAGCTAGTTCACGGTCTTGGGTCAACGGGTTCGATTTCAGAATAGATATTTCTTTTTTAATCACTACCTAATGAATGAAACGATAATTGGCGTAGTTAATTTAATCGTCGTTAATTTTAAAACAACTCCGACTCTAGCTACATTTGTAAGGTATATTATATAATATATCGTGACCTTTAAGTTATTTATATTACTGGCTGATGACATCGTCTGCTCATCGCTCTGACCAGTAACGTCCTCTTGTTGCAAGTTAGATGTCGACTCCGACATCATCTTCCACTTATTCCTATTGAATTCGCAACCATCCCTGAAGTGCTCCAGATCATGATTTATGCTTGCAAATGCCTGAGGGATATCAAAACAAATATAATACCTAAAGGTACCATGAAAAGGGAAAATGGTATCAGAGGTGAATGCTAGAATGTTAATGGTGCATATCCTGATTATGAAGGTATATCGAGGTTAAGAAGAGTATATTTACTAATATCATGGTAGAATATGGTTATGTATTTTCAGATTAAGTATGCATCGATATCAGAATTAGCTATATTGGTTAAATATATGGTATGAGACAGGATACATGGTTATGCGTTCGGATATTGGTAAGATATAGATATTTTATTTCATTAATTGTTATACTATATTATAATAAGTTGTATTCTGTAAGGTATGCGACTCGAAAGTAACATATGTAGAACATAGTTCAGGTTTCATAAAGATTGTAATATACCATTTGCATTGTACATGATAAAATACCTTGTACAATATACCATGTACAATGTACATTGTACATGATAAAATGCAATGTAATTGTATACAGATTATATAACGTAATCATTGCAGTATGATGTATCAAACAACATGTTTTTTTATAACAGGGATCAATGTACATTAACAAGTCGTTAATATCGTATATTTTACAATGGATATGATGAAATGTTAGGTTTAGTCAATGCGTTGTTTGTTATTTAGTAAACATTGTGAATTTAAAAAGCACTTAAAAATATATCATTTGAAATATATAAATAATTTATCATTGAATATGTAATTAGAATCATTAGCAGATTCAGACACTTGAAAATAAATCAATAAATATATAGTTCAACTTTATATGATCATACAAAAATGTTTTTGAAATATTGTCTGAAGAAATAAAAATACATCAATATAAATTGGAAAAAATAGGAAGAAATAAAAACACATATCTTTACATATCTTTTATTTATTTATCTACAAATACTTCTTATACCTTGTACACTTGTAATACCTATCTGCTTTTAAACTTAGCAGTTTGAATAGACAACTCTTTCTTCTTGACGTCTAATTTTAATGAATCATGATTAATAGCTGTAATTTCTGATATCATTAGTTTCACTTGTTTCTTTTGTAGAACTTTATTGAAATTATCGTCGGCTCGCTTCTTTAGAATCGACTTAACTTCTGCCAATTTAACAGCTCTTTTCTCTACATTAGTTTCAACAACTTTCTCCGGTGGGTTCACCTCCTTCATTTGCAGGCATTCGTCATTGTCCGAGGGGAATTGCATGCGCTCCAGGATTCGTAGTTGCCTTTTACGCGCCGCTTCAGTTCTCGCGGATTGCAAACGACGCATGCGCTGTTGCAACAGTTGAAGCGTCACCTTATCGTCGACGAAGCGTACACCCTTCACCTCGAAAACTCCTCGCTCCACAACCTGATCTCTGGTGGCCGTCATTTTCACCAAGTCGCTGTCGAATTTCTCGGCGGCGTCGGCCTCGTCGACTCGATGGCGTACGATCGACCTGTCAATCACTCGGTCGCGTTGCTGCAAACGTCGGCCGTTGGCGAGCGCCTTGAGTTGCCTTCGCGTTGCCGAGATGATGAAGGACTCGGTAGCCCGTCGTACAGAGTAATCCTTCTCGGTGGCTGGCATGATGTGTCTGTCGTATATGCTATCGTTTCCGGCGTCGCTGCCGCTCGTGAACTCGGCGAAATTCGACGAGTTATCCGAACCGTCGGTGTCCGGATCGGAGTCCGTGGAATTCGCGGATTTAGTTTTCGCGCCCTTCTCCGTGGGTGAACTGGTGCCGAGTGAGGTCGGGGTGGCGTTTGCGATATCAGGTGTACTGGATATCGTCGGCGCTGCCGGCATCGTAGATTTGTTCGTTAGTCGTCGAGACTTTGAATTAGTCGTCTGTTCGTCTGCGCCAATCAGATTAGACTTTTGCACCCCCTCATCAAAAGTCG